>PVJI01011175.1:0-57237 GCA_004026765.1 Micronycteris hirsuta
CCATGTGGGAGTGGGGTGGGGGCCACGTGTGAGTGGAAGCCGGGCCACCATCGAGATCCTGGTGGCATTTGTCACTGAGGAGGAAAGGACAGGAGGGAGGCAACACTGGCCAGATGCCTGCTCTGCCACAAGCACTGTTACCTGTTTCATACGCCTCACTTCCCAGAGGCCTCTCCCATCTGCATCATACAGATGGGGAAACTGAGGCTCAGAGAGATAAAGTAACTTGCCCACGGTCACTCAGCAAGTAAGGGTGTGCTGTGTCTTCCCAACTCCAAAACCCATGTTCTTTCCTATGAACCAGGCTGAGTGGGGGCAGATCATCTGGGAGGGACCAAAGCTGCAGCAGGAAGGGGTGGGGTGGGGGGGTGGGGGGAGTGGTTGGGAGGGGGTAGTTCTGGAGGAGGGGGTGAAAGCGGGAGTAGGATGGTGAGGGGACAGAGGGAACCTGTGTCCTGGGGTGGGTTTTTCTTCCCGGACCAGACAGACCTGCTTTCAAAATCCAGCTGCGCCCACTGCCCAACCTAGCAGGTAGAGGGAGCACCTTGAGTGTCCCAGCTCCCCATGCAGCCCCGCCCCCACTGGCCACTCTGAGAGGAGGCTCCCACAGCCTCTCCTGCCTCTGGCTGCACGAGTGAGCTGTCCCCAAGAAGAGGCTGACTCATTCGCCTTGGCTCCCTGCCACCAACGCTGCAGGGAGGACAGTGGCCTAGTGGCCCCATACCTCTCCACTTGGTCTAACTGCCTAGTCTCCTCTGGGGGACAGACTGGGGCAATCCCCTCACGACTCTGCTCCTGGCACCTGCAGAAGCCTGAGCCTCTCGGAGCAGCCGACACATGCCTCTGCAGCATTACCGATGTCCTTGTGTGTTAATGTGTCACCATCCCTCTCTAGGCTGTGAGCTCTTGCACAGCAGGGATGTGCCTGAGTCATCTCCGGTCCCCAGTGCCCATGGCAAGGACCTGGCACAACAAATATTTGTTGCTCAGCAAATATTTGTTGAATTCCCTCTGAATCCAACAGGAAATCTCCCACCCTTGCCTGGGACCAGAACCCGGGGAGACAGAGTTTCCTGACGGAGCAGCCCCCAGGAAGTGGCCCCCGGAGGCAAAGCATACACGGGCATCTGCCACATTTCAGCATTGTTTTCCTTCTGATGCTTTCGATTGCTGGTTTTATTCCAGCCCATTCTCACTTTCTGTCTTGGAAAATCACAAGGAAACTCCACGCTGCTCCTGAAATTCTTGCCAACGTGATTCAAGCAGAACTGAGCACATGGCACTGAATTGCCACACAAACAAAGACGTTGCCACTTTCAGCACGGTGGCTTCCTTCCTGCTGCCAGCCTGGCCCCTCCCCCAGCCTTGCCCAGGTGAGAGGGGGCAGCATGCGCGCCCGGCTGGCTCTCCCAGTTCTCATCCACAAGAGGCGCCAGGGGTTGGGTGGTGTGGGTTGTAAGTAAACATGGGGTGAGGTTGCCCAGTGGGGATGACCCAGACACCCACCGCATCCTAATGCCCACTCACACCCCACTCACCCGTAGTTTTCTAAAATGGCCTCTTTCCATTTTCTTACTAGCTGCGTGGCTTGGAATAAATTACTCACTCTCTCTGTGCCTCTGTTTCCTCACCTGGAAAACGGAGGTGGTCACAGAGCACAGTGGTTCGAGGGCTAAGTGAGATGTGGTTGAAGCACAGCACAGGGCGAGGTGCATGGGCAGCGTCTGCTCCCTGTTGGCCGTGGCGCTGACGTCTGTACCAGTATGCGCGCATGGGCTCCGAGCGCGGGCCTCTGTAGGGCAGGGTGCTCCTCGGCCGTGAGCCCCACGACTGGGGGATCAATTACCTTTGTGCTCAGACCCTCCCGGGTGTGCTGTTTGAGAGCAGGCTTGGAGCAAGTCTCTGTCCAAACCCAGTGTCAAGAAATGGAGCAAGGAGCTGGGCAGACAAGGCGTTTGGACACAAGCCCATCTACCTGTGCAGGGCAGTGGGAAAATTTTAAATGCTGGCTTCCTGAGGACACATTTTAGACAGAAACACTTTGCCTGTAGTTGGGGATTATATGATGAAGAGGGAAAAGTGTGGCGTTGGCTTTCGATTCTGCCCCTTTTGAGCAGAGGGAGCTAGGGTAGGTCACTCAGCTCCGCTGGTGCGTGTGTCCTTGTCTGAGCGGGGCTGGTAACCACACCTGCTCAGAGGGGCATCAGGGTGATTCTATGTGGTCTGGAGTGTCAGGGGCTCAGCACAGGGCCTGGGGCGTGAAATGTAAGCCGAGTCCTGTTCCCAAGAGCAGCTGCCTTAGTGGGGATGCCGTCATCCTGGAGTCCCCAGGCTGGGCCAGCGTGCTCCTCTGTGAAGGAGGGGCTGCGGTGTCTCCGGGGAAGGCAGGAGCTGTTTCTGGAAGCAGCTTCGCTGCCCGCCAGAACCCAAACCGAGGGACCCCAGGTGAAGGGACCCGGCCCAGAACGCATCACAGGAGGAAACCGCTTGGCCCAAGTGGCCCAATGGGCTTGGGACTGACCGGATTCGGACAGTGTTTCCACTTCACTTCCTGTGGGACCGTGGGCAAGTTCCTTAGCTTTTCTGAGCCTCCATTTCTTTCCCTGGAAAACGGGGACAGCAATGTCTCTCTTGCAAATGCCTTTGTGAGACTAGAGCATTAATAACAGCTACTATTTCTTGGGGGCCAGGCACTATTCTAAGCCACCCTGTGTTGTAATTACACCAATTACATCCTCACTTGACAGGTGGGGAAACTGAGGCACAGAGGCGCGTATCTTGCCCAGGGTCGCTCGTTCACCCCATTTCCTGTTGTAGGCCCTGCCCCCATCTCTGCGGTGGTCACCTGCCCACCTGCCGACTGGAACGGGCTGGATGCATGCACATCTCCCCGGCTCGCCAGGCCTGGCCCACACCTCTCTCTGCCTTTGTGTACTTTTCTGCCCAGATCCTCTGTCTCCTCGTCTCTGCCTGACTCAGTAACGTGTGTCTTTCAAGGCTCAGTGCAGGTGCCTCCTCCTCCAGGAAGCCTACCTTCCTGCGTGGGCACCAGAGGCAGGCACCCCTTTAGCCTAGGCTCCCCTCTACTCAGGCCTGCAGCCCCTGCACAAGCGACAGTGCATTCCGTTTACTCAGCACTTTCCACATTCACGGCATCGACGAGGCTCTTTAAACATGCACTGTTGTTGTGCCCTCTGCTGTTCAGTGGAGTCGTTCTTGTTTCCATTTCAAGGTTGAGGAGCCAAGACTTGAACTTAAGTTAGCCTGCTATGGGGTACCTGGTCACACTTTCTTTTTTACTTGTTTTTTTACAGGGCCTTGACTTACTTACTCTCCAGGGCCCTATGCCACAGAGGGAGTCGATCAATAGTTGTTGAATGGATCCTGAGCACTCATAATGCATTTCTAGAATAATAATAGTTTATTTTGTTTATTTATTTTTAGAGAGAGGGGAAGGGAGGGAGAGAAACATCAATGTGTGGTTGCCTCTCGCATACCCCCTACTGGGGACCTGGCCTGCAACCCAGGCATATGCTCTGACTGGCAGTCGAACCCGTGATCCTTTGGTTTGCAGGCCAGCACTCGATCCACTGAGCCACACCAGCCAGGGCCTAATAATAGTTTTTTGTTTTTAAAAAGGACAGATTTCAATCAAGTATCGCAGGTTCCCATCCTCCTCACTGGTCTAGGACAAGTGTGAGCCCTGTGAGAGGAGACACTTGCCTGAGTCTGCCAATGCATGTCTCTCCTGGGACCTGGCACAGAGGGAGGGTGCAGAAAATACGGAGTCCAGAGACAGGTGCGTTTCACCCTCGTGTGCTAAATCTCACCTCTGCCTCCTGTAAACCGTCTACTGTGGGGCCCCAGCTCCAAGGCCTTTAGTTTATGCCAAGGGGTTCTTAGAGGGAAGAGCGATACCTACTCTCCCCGAAGCCAGGGACATTGGATGTCTGATGACTGCTGCCCACATAAGCAAGAAACGAAATGACAAAGCGATATGGATGTTCACGTGTGCAGAATGCCCATCTTCTCCGGGCATCCCGGGTCTTTTTAGAGCAAAACCTGTAATATTAATAAACGATAGAGAGAAGGATGGAAAAATGAGTCTTTTCCTTTGACATGGCGAAGATCACAGGGACTAGAGAGACCTTTAATCTTTATTAATGCATCGCAAGGGGGCCTCTCCGCAAGCTGCGGGAAGCAGACATCCAAGGAGTTTGCATCGCTCACAGTCCTCAGCATCCCTGGGCGCCTCAGATGACTGCCTGATACTGTTCAGAGTCTAGCAGGGCCACGTCACAGGGACCCGCTGCGTCTTGGGCGAGAACAAGGCAGTGCTAACCCAGCTCCCATCTGTGGGGGGCTGGAAGACAAGAAAAATTCAGGACACAGGCCTCAGTCACATGGGCCCACTTTAAACCAAGGGCACCGATGCCCTGAAGAGGCTCAGAAGGAACCAGGCTGTCAGTTGCGGGGACAGGCACAAGTTGTGCCTTGGAGGGAGCGCACTGAGTTCATTAAGGAGAGCATCCGGTGACTCCCACCCTCGTTTGCATTTGTCACTCCTCTCCACTGCCTGGCTGGGTACTTCTCCCCACTCCTCCTTCCTTATGGCTGGGCATCGCATGAAGGTGGTCAAAAAAACCTGTGACTTGATATCATGCAGACCCAATCCCACCAAGTTAGGAACAGGAGCTGCAAGGTAGGTTCAGGAGAGTGCAGAAGACCTGACAAGGATTTAAGAGCCCAGGAAGTTGCAGGGGCACGTGCGTGCATGCACACACAGACTGAGAAATGGGGAGGCATATTCTGACATTCATTCATTCATTCAAAAGTACTTATCGATCGCCTGCTCAGAACTAAGCACTGTTCTCGGTGCTGGGGATCCAGTGGATCGCCAAGGTCCCTTCCAATGTTCCAGTAGAAGAGTTCCTCCAGGAGCCAGGATGCCACAGGGCTAATCTCACTAAAGCCACATTATAATGCAAAGGGGGTAGATACCTCCTGATCCCCCACCCTCAGGGAGGTCAACCTGTCCAAGGCCACACACTAGGTTATAGATGCAGGATCTGATCCTAGATTCCTGACCCTTCTTTTCCTACTTACTGCTCAGAGCTGGCTAAGAACCCCGGGCTGGGAGGGATGGTGCAACCCAGGGAAGAATTGGCTGAAGCGTGCTCAAGTAAGGCAGTGCCTAATTCGATTATGTCTGCTAGACTGCAATGTAATAAAACGGAGTTCTCTCATAAGCATCATCTCCTAGTGTGTACAGAACAAGAAAGCACAATTAAGATAGGAACTTCCAGGGACAAGACCGTGTGTTTCAGGCTGAAATGTAAAGAGAATAGATCTGGAGAAAGTGATTCCTGATTTTACGACCCAGCTCAGATGAGGGGATTCCTGGTGCACGGGGAGCCTGGAAGCCCTGAAAGACCAGGCTGGTGCCCAGAAGGAGCTGCGGGGAGGGGGAGTCCCACTGGAAGGACACCAGGATGGGCAGAGAGGCTGATGGGAAGAAACTCGTTAGAAGGAAAGAAAGTAGTGAGTGAAAGCAAGTGATGGTGAAGACTTGGGTGACCTGTTGGGTTTATTTCAAACACCTCCTTGCTCCTCTCCAGGGTCTGCCTTTGTGCGCAGACAGAGTGATGTTTTTCTAGCAACAGTAGAGCCTAGTGACTAGCGTGTGGGCCCTGGCACCAGGCCGCCTAGGTTTGGAGCCTGGTGTACCCTTCCTGTGCTGTGTGGCCCTGGGCAGATTACTTGCCCATTTTGGACATCCGTTTCCTCATCTCTAAGTGAGGTTTGAAGTATATCCAGACTCATGGTTGTCAGGGAGATCGAATGAGCCAATATGCATGAAGCACTTGCATGAGTGCCTGGCCCGTCAGATTCTGTCATTATTTGAAATCGGTGTACACCACGCCCCCTTTAAAACCCGAGAGTGCTGGCTCTCTGCTGCCCTCAGAGGAGAGCCACAGCTCCTGGCTGGCGTTCGAGGCTTTTGCAGTCCAGCCTTTGCTAGTTCTAGTTTTCTGTATCACCATTCTCTCTGTCCATCCCTGTGTCTCCATTGGGCCCAGTGACCAACAGCCCCGGCCAGCACCTTGCTCTTTCATCCCTCTGGGCCTTGCTGGTCCTCCTTCCCCTTTAGGACCCCCACCCCACCCATATGCAACATGGAATCAGCTTCAAGACTCAGCTCCCACCTTGGACAGAACTCTCTGATCCCTTGTCTGCCCTGGAATTCACTACTTCTTCATCTGGGCCTCTAGGTTTTGGCCCTGTTGCCTCATGATCTCATTGTTCTGGGCTGTTCACTGACCGTTGGCCCCACTCAGCAGGTAGGGCCCAGGCCTCATTGTTTCCAAACCCCCAGCCCTGCCCAGTACTTGGCTCCACACCTCAGTCCGGGGCTGCTGAATGGATCTGGCCATTAGAAGGGGAGAGAATGCCAGCCAGAAGGACACTCACAGCCTGTTATTATAAAGGAAGCACAGCCCTAGAGATGGGGAAATGTTAAGAGCCTTGGAAGTCTGTTTAGTTTATTTTCTTGGTTAAAAACCCTTCAAGACAAAGACCTGGAGAGGGAGTGCTGCGTCTTGCCACCACACCGCCTCTGGAACAGCGAGGAATAAAACAAGGGTTCGCGTTTCTCCTTTGAGAAATTAGGTCACTGGGTGTTGTTAAGTGTGCCTTACAGAGCTATGCTAATCAGTTTTCTTCTGGCCTAAATATCTGGTAATTATCTTGGTTTTTTTGCTTTGCCAGACTTGGCTTCCTAAAACAGTTCATCCATGCCATTACTTCTCAAGATCTTCAAGGATAACGTTAACCACCACCGCTGCCCAATAGCAAGCGCGCCGGCTCCGGCCCCAGGCCCAGGGCTCTTCCTACCCTTTTAGGTAGACGGACTCCTCAGATCCCTGCACAGCCTAGGAGGCAGGTGACCCTGTTATTCCCAGCTTAGGGGGGTGGGGACTGAGGCTCCCTGTTCCGGAGCTGTTGCCCCCTCTGCCGGGCTCTCACCCCCTGTCTTCCTCCTCATCCTTGTTTCCCCTCCCCACTCCCACCCCTCATTTTGATCACGTAGAGCACGTGGTTGCCCAGGCTCGAGCCAGAGCTCCAGGGTCATCCAGGTTCCCCGTCCTCCCCGTGCCCACCCACCCCAGAACGTCCGCCAGCGTCAGGTCTGTAGCCCCCATGCACCCTCCAAAGCATGGCTTTGTCTAGACTCTTCCAGAAAGTTCTCTCTGAACTCCTGTCACAGTAAGAATCCAAACCACCTGCTTTAATGTTTGGCGGTCCAGTGGTTGAATGTGCATGCATGTGTGTGCATGTGCGTGTATGTGAGTGCATGCGTGTGAGCGCTCGAGCGATTACGTTCTCTCCACATTTAGATTACAACTACTTGAATGCAGGAATCGAGTCTTCTTCTCTGTCTCTCAGCTCCCAAAGAGCACTGACCTACTAAGATTCTCCTTACAAACCTCATTAGTTCAAAAAAGCAACAGCAAACCTTTATTAAACACCTCCTGGGTACCAGATCCGGTGACCAACACCGCGGTACTGGACTAGACCCTGACTGACAGCTGTTGGGAGGGCAAAGGAGAATTAAAGGAAAAACTGAGAGAGTAGGTCCGGTTCATCTTCTGAAACACAAGGCTCCGCAATCCCAGCTTTTGACCTACCATTCCAAACTATACTGTCAATCACAAATGAAGTTCAATGAGACAGCCTAACATCTTCTGACCAGTTGGCTTGTTTGGAGGGCTCTATTGTTAAGTTTGTGTCTTTATAACCTGACAGTCTTGCTGAGCTGTTATGAAAGGAATGACCATCATAATAGCCAGGTAACTGAGCTTTCGTAATAGGCTTTGCTTCTACCGTGCTCTGTGTCCAGACTCCTCTCTCAGAGCAGGGCTCCTCACACCTGTTTCTCCGAAGGGGGCACTGAGGCTCAGCAAGTTTAAATCATTCGCCCAAAGGGCAGGGCAGCTGGAATTTTGGGCCAGGTCAACGTTTATATTCTTTACTCAGCTGTTCTCTAATTCTCTGCCTCTGAAGTTCTAAAATCATAGAGAAAGAGAGAGAGATGTTTTGACCTTGTGGTAATGCATTTTCTATAAGGTCAGAAATAAATAAGTGGAAATTAATCTGACAGCCTCCAAGCCAGCTGCCAAATACCAATCTGTGTTCCCCTTGGATTTGACCCCCATAATTGCTCCACTCATTGACAACTGATCGGCTTAAATAATTCATATCCTTTCCTGCAGCCTATCGCTTGGCGTTGGCATTTGCTTGATGAGGGCTCTGACTGATGGGCTATTACAGGCTGACATGTTCCAGAGAGAGGCTCAAAACTGTCACCTCCCCCAGCGTCTACGGTGAATCTGTGTGTTAGGATCTCGCTCTTCTTTCTGTAAAGCTCTGAATGGTCGGCATGTAGCTTTTGGGATATTCTGAACATATGTACACTTCCAGCCTTCCCGTGGGCCCGAGGGTGAGGGCTGATGGTGTTTCCCGGGACACCTGGAGGCTCCTGTGCTCTGAGTCCCAGGCCTGGCTGGAGCTGCGTGCCCCAGGGGTCTGCATGGGGCCCCACCTCCTCGTTCCCCAGAACAAAGCTTCCATCAGCTTTCCAGGCCCAGCGGGTACCTAGATCTTTTGCTGTTAAGGGGAGACTCCAGTTTCTCCTAGCCTCTTGCCCAGGAAAGAAACTTCTGCTGGTGGGCAAAGTGGCCAGCCTTTTTTAAGAGAAAAGAAAAGTATATTCTTGGAGATAAGAGGCTAGGGACGGGGAGCAGGCCAGGAGGCGCTAAAACGGTGGTGACCTTGACAAAAGGCAATAAAGAAGGGCAATAAAAAGTGATGGGAAGAAAGGAACAGATGACATTCTCAGAAAGGGTAAAGAACATTTCCTCAGACCCAAGGTAAGAGAGAGAAGGTGACCAGAGAACTTGAAACTACACCTGTTGGGAAAGTGTGGAAGGGAAGCCAGGAAGGGGCACAGGAGGGGCTACCTTTTGAGAAGTAGGAGGGGAGGCAGGGGGAGAGCAGAGGAGACTGAGAAACCACAGCACTGAGGTGTCTTCCACCAGACTGGCTTCAGTGCAGAAGCAACTGTTCTAATCAGCTGGGTCTTAGGATGTCCCATTCCCCAGCTTGTTGTGGTGACTTTGAACCTGGGAGCAGTTTCCGTCTAGTTTTCAGTTCATGTGGTCAGTCCTCCATCCTCATGCTCCCAGCAAGCCCTCTACTTCCCACATCATCACTGTTATCATACTTCATTGGACTCCCTTTGATATGTGGGTTCTCCAAGGCAGTGCCCCGCCCCAGACCTCCTGAATGCGAATCTGTGTCTTCACCAGACCGCAGGTGATTTGCACGCACAAAGGTCTAAGACGCAAACTTGAGGACTGACTGACTATAGGCTTCGTTGTCTAAGGATGGCGCCTACCTTGCTGACTGTTTTGAACCCTAAGCACGGAGCTGGACATATAATGGGATGTTAATAGGTGTGTATTGAAGGAGAGAGCTAATGAGTCTCTACAGAAACAAAGACAGTGGAGGTGGGGCAGGGGGCCCAGTGAGAGGAAAGATGGTGATCCAATCTGAGTGAGCAGCAGGGATGAGAACAAGATAGAAAAGCCTGGAAGTCCAATTCTCAGAAGTCCAGCAATGCCAGAAGTATTGGGAAGACTTGTGTGTGGACAGTAGGCTGCCTATAGAAGCCACCCTACAGAGCGCACACATAGGGGTCCTTGCATGCATTCCTGAATTCTGTTAGAAGGACATCCCCTTGGGGGGCCCATTCCAGGGGCAGAGCCATTACGAGCACTGTGAGCAGCTGAGAGTCAGGAGAGAAGGGAGGGAGGAGGTTTGGGCCCCGGGTGCTGGGAGAATGCAAAGCGCTGGCCACCCTTCTCCCACACCATTGCTGAAAAGAACTGGAGGTAAGAGAGTACAGGGAGGGAAGAAGGGTGCTGGACCCTGTGCAGAGGTCCCAGCCTCCATGCCAAGTCCTCATACTGGCACGCTTTACATCATAAAGGACTAGAGGTTTTGCATATGTTGTGTCCACCTGTCATTCCCTGGAAATGAAAATACTCAGGCAAGCAGGAGAGGTGGCAGTGTGCATCTGGAAGGGGAGTGCCCATCAGTGAGGGGGCAGGGCGATCTGGTAACGGGGCCCATGCGAATCTCTCACGATGGTTGATTGCCAGTGCTCCATGGGGTTGGGGGAGGCCGGCGGCCATTGCTCCTTCATGATCCAATAAGAAAGAGGTCTGGTGGTGCCCATGCTTGGCCAGGTCGGCCCTGGTGAGTGAAAAGACTGCCTGGTTGGGCCTGCATTGCAGCTGAGAGCTGCAGGCGGACGTTGGTCCTGGCTGATGGTGCCATATGGTGGGATCCAACCAGCCTGCCATCTTGGCTCTGCCTCCTCTGAGCACGGGTGCAGCTGACCATGGGAAAGCCACCTCATCTCTTCCTTGGCATGGACCCCTGCTATAAACTCTCCTCGTTCTCGCTGGACTCTTAAACTGTGCCTGTGATAGGGGCCCTTTTCACCCCCCGTTTTACAGATGAGGAAACCAAGGCCTAGTGCAAGTTACTGAGAGAGCTGGATTGAACACAGGCAGTTCTAGTCTGGTCCCTGCTGTGCTGTGCTATGCTGCAGGGGAGAGGGGTGTGGCCTTGAGCCTCAGTTTCCTCATCTGTAGAATAAATTTAATGATAATAACTCTCTCAGAGTTGTAGTGAGGGTTAAAATGAGATCATACAAGTAAATCATTTAGAGCAGCGCCTGGCATATAGGAAGCGCTCAGTAAACCCTCACTCTTATTACTCATGGAGTTGGTGGGAGATTGAACAAGGTGATTTATGAGGCAAGTGACCAAAAAACAGCAGTCCTTTCCCCTCTTCTCCTCTCTAAGCCCACAGGTAAGCTGGGAACAGTTTCTAAAGCCAGGTGGGACCGAGTTCCATTCTAGGACACACATTCTCTTTTTCAGTTTGACTTTTTTCGAAGAGTTGGGAGTACTTCCAAGAGGGCGAGTTTCATCATCAGGACAATGGCCCTCGGATTACATCCCATCAAACAACCACAGGGCCTGCTGCGCTATGTTAAGGTCCTGCTGCCACCCTGCCAGCTGAAGGCGTGGCTGTCACCGCAGAGTCAGGGTGCCACAGTGCCCAGCTCACAGCTCCCTCCCAGCTTCGCCTCGCTCCTGCCTTCAGCCTGTTCCTGTGTTATCAGAGCGTCCCGTCCCACCTCTCCACTCTCCGTAGGGAGATGTTTGAGAGAGAGAGGGAGGGAAGGAGAGGCAGGTTTTAACTTCGATTACTGCCAGTATCAAGAGTGATGACCAATGATAAGAAGATGATAGCAGCAGCCACTGTTCTTACATGGTGCGCTATCTGTGCTGTTGAGCCGACCCCTCCCAACGACCCGAGGAGGCTAGTGTGGCCCCATCTCTAATGTTAGGAAGCCCACAGAGGTGAAGTAGATTTGTGTCCATGTGGCTGGGAAGTGGTAGATGCTTACCAGTCACACCTGGCCGCTGGGACACCACCGTGTGGGCCACCCCACACTATATCTTGGGGAGGCCAGACACAGAGTAGTTGCTGCCCCACATGAATTTTCACAGACATAGTTGACCTTGCCCTCCATGTGGCTGTAACCTTGCACCAGTAGTCTGTACTTTGGCCTTTCTTTAATGCCTTGGGAATCCCTCCAGACATGAATCTTTGTTGGCAGCAGCAGACCCTTCTCTGGTTGGGACCATGGCCCTCTCTTTAGGGGAACAGTATCTGTCACCTGTACCTAATGCAAGTTGCTACCATTTGTGTTTTACCTGCCATGTGTCATGCATACATCCCAGTTCAGGAGCTCACCGAAACAGCAACATCACTCATTTTGCAAGGGAGAAATGTGAGGCTCAGAGAGGCTAGCCAACAGCCCTAAGGTCACCAGCGGACCCACACTCATTTCCAGTCATTTGAGTCTCCACCCCCAGGCCCCTGTGAAACCCAGGCCTTAGAGTTAGATGTACGGGGCTGTGGGGAAGGGGCTTTGTGAGCTGGTGTTATCTGCCGCTCTGTTTAACGGGGGGAGGGGGCGGGGGGGTGGGGGGGCGGGGAGTGGGGGGAATGGAGGCCCACGGAGGTCAAGAGCCTCGATCCAGGTCACATGCTCAGAAGTGGAAGGCATAGACCGCCTTCAGCCCAGATTCCCTGCCTCTACACCCGACACCGTTTCTCTGCCCCACTCCCTGGGAACGTCTGCTGGGCCAGCCCCAGAGAGCGCCCTGGGAAAATGGCAGGGACCTCATTTCCCTTCGCTGCCTGTGGAAGACTTGTTTCTCTTTCTGCTTCTTGGAATATGAAGTGCGTGTGAGTGTGTGTGCGTATGTGGGTGTGTATTTAAAAAAAACCTTTTGTCAGCACCAAATTCATCTGAAATTGCAGCAGGAATAATACTTCAGTGTCCTCTTCACTGTCTTTGGTTCTAGCAATCTTACAGCCCCAGCCTCCGCTTCAGAGGAAAATCATAATGAATGACTTAAAATAACTCTGCGGGAGAAAATAAGGTTTGATTTGAATTGCAGAGAGAACGACTCCCTTTTAGTCCCCCTCTCTCCTCATTTCCTGGTGAAAGCTTTCAGAATCTACAAGATCCTTCGACATTCAAAGAGCCAAGCGTCAAGAAAAACCAGTCAAATTATTTGATCTAAAAGTACATTTGTTGGGTATCTATCCCTGTAATTCCAAAATTCCACCAAATGTCAACTTAAGAATAGGAAGCTTTGACGTCTTGGCCAGTCTCTCCTTTTAAGCACTTTCTGGTTCTCAGGGGGTGTTACATGGTTTCCCCAGCATGGTCCTGCCTACACGAGCATTTTTCTCTGGGAGGGTCAGGGTGGTCCACTCACCGCAGAACCTATTACAAGCTTATCCCATTAATCACTGCACTCTGCATCAATAGAAAGGAATTCTCAGAAAAGGGCAAAATGCAGATTTAACCAACGTGGCCCTGTCTGAGCAGGTTCATTATAAGTCCAACACTGGTCCCGAGAGGACACGGCAGGTCATGGATGTGCTGTGCGCATCAGTTCAAGCCCTACTTAACTCACATGGGCATAGACAAAGCTGGAATTAGGAGAGAAATATACACTGATTCTGTGGCCCTGTTCAACCGTAATAACGTTCTGCGGATTTAATATATTTTCTCGGTAGAGTGTCTGTCAAAGCAGACAGAGTCATGAATTGCACATTCTGTTTCTGCCTTGAGAATAGTTGTATTCAGCCAAGTAGCCAATGGGAGCTCAGTACATTAATAAAAATAAATTCCTTTTAGCTACAATTCTGAGAACTGTTGTGGTTTGCCCCATGATTGCATGGATTTGAACAAAGCCAGTTTGGAGGCCGCTAAAATGAACTTATTACTCAGCTTTCATTTACAAGATGTGTTTTGAGGCTCCAAGGCATGTGGTGGTCATGCAGCGATGCCAGGGGGTGGGCAGAATCGAGAATGGGTGTGGAGTTTGTTGACACGCTGAGACCCGAAGGGAGGGTGGCTGCTCCTCAGGCTTCTGTCCCAGGTCAAACGAGGCCACGTCAACTTACGGAATTTTTACCTCTCCAAATGCCAACTTAGGTTGGCTTGCAAAGTGCTGAAGAATGAATTACACCCTGTCCTGGTGGAGATTTATGACATACAATGTGGGGCAGGGAAAAGAAAGCCTTATTTTTCTAACATGGGCATGAGGAGAGCCAGCAAGTCAATGGAATCGAGAGGAAATGACCGTGACGCAGAAGCTCAACTTTTAACCCCTCCGCAGATCAAAGCAGCTTCCTCTTCCCCTTCCCCTCTGATCTTCAGAGAGCCAGCCCACTCTCTCTGTCACCTTCTACTACCCTCCTTCCACACATGCTCACGTTTGACCCAATTCCCCCTTCTATCCAAAGACTCGACCCACTTCTTGAGCCTTCTCCCCCACAGTTCTGACCCAATTCTCTCATCATTTCCACAAAGACGTGACCCAGTTTGCCTCTACCCTTCCCCATGCACATGCCGTGACATTCCCCCTCCAGCTCCCCACACTACAGATCTGAGCTCATTTTCACCTCTGTGCTAGTCATTCACACTTGCGCCCCTCCGCCACTCCGCCACTCCGATGGACCAGAGCCAGAACAAGCCACCTTCTCTCCCTGCAGCCATGCCTGCCACCAGCCCCTCCTCTAAACGTCCTGAAGACCCAGTTTCACGTGTGTGCAGCAGCCTCTACTCCCCAGGGACAGTCACAGGGATCTGACCCAACTGTCTCACCCCCAAACCCCACTGGGGTCATTGGTCTCATCACAACCCGCCCTTTCAAGGACACGCGGTGCGTGTCACTGCTGGGATGTCCAGCCCTCTGACACAGCCAACATTCCCAACTCAAGTTTGCAGTGTGACTCGGAGCAGGCGGTCACTGCAGGACCTGACTCGGCCGAAGGGGACGCACAGCTGCCCGGGCCTTGATCTGATATGCAGTTATTAGGTTATTTCTAAAGAAACCATTCTGTGGGCAGCGCGTCTGCCAGCATTTTGAATTTTCTTTAAAAAAAAAATCATGTGTGAATAGTTCTAGTGAAGTGTGGCAGATTGACAGGGGATAAAGTCCTTTGTTAACACAGGGCGGGAGGAGCAAGCGCGCGCTGTGTCCGTAGGACTCTTTAAGAGGTGAGACGACTCATTCTGGGCTGCTACCTAATTAAAAAGTAAATACGTGTCCATTAGCACAAATGATTCTTATTTATCACCCAGAGCCATTATCACTTATGCCTTTTATGAAAGCTCCTAATCAGCTGTCAGGTGACACACACATTACATACTATCGATTTTGGGGGCTGATTTCAGTGAGCGGCCTGGGGTGCGGTGAACAGTTGAGGGAAGACTGGTGAGGGCTTCTGTCATCCTTCCCTGTTTCCTAAGTGACCAGCCATCCCGTTCTAGCTGTCCCCCTACGTCTGATGGAGAAAGGGCCTATGGTGGTTCTTCTCCTCTGAACCCGGCTGAGTCGGGTGACACTCGGAGGGAGCTAGGATTAGAAACAGTTGTTGTTTTGAAAAATCCAGCACATTGCTGTGAACAGAGTTTTTCTCCTAAAATGAAGTAACGCAAGTTCAAAGGCTTTAGACGCTGTGAAGAATGTTCCACGTGCTGGTTGTTATGGTGACAATCCCTGTTACCCCCGTCATCACTCTCTCTACCACCTCACCTTCATCCCCACCTCCTCCTCACCGACACCATCGACATCGTCACGCCAGCTCCAGCACAGTCACCGCCACCCTCACTGTCACCGCCACCAGCGCCACCTTCTCCACCTCCTTCACCGCAGCCTTCACGGCTAACACCATCTCATCACCACAGCGTCTGCGCAGCTCTGATCCTGACCTTCACCTCCTCGGATCTTATCCTGGCAGCCACTTCACTAATACATTTGCAGTTTATAGAGAATAAGAACGAAAATAGAAAATCATTTCCATTTTTTCTTTTATTAGAAGAGCTTTTATCTGTTTTCTTCATAAGTTAGAAATTCAAGATCTCCATTTCTATCCATCTATCTTATCTTTATGTCTCTCTCCATCTCTCATTTTCTTTGTAATTTTGGTTGTTTCTGTGACTCTTCCTGTTTTCCGTTTCTTCCCCCCTCCACCCCCACTTGCAGCTGGTTTAGGGCTCAGAGCCTGAAGGTAACCGATGGTGCCTCAGAATATAGGGGCTGCTTCCAAACGCCCCTGCAGAGACACCAGACCTTTCTATTTGGAAACGTTGTGGTGAAGAGCAACTGAATTATTTTTTCTCTGTTGTGGGAAAAAGAGTACATCTTTTTATTCAGAGTCAAAATTTTCTGAAATGGAAGGAAGGCAGTGAATCAGAGCCCTTGGCCAGCACCTGCACTTGAGCCCCGTGATGTGCACGTGGTCACCATCCCATGAGTGCTCATCAGATTTGAGTGTCAGCTTCGGGGCGGGAGAGGGATTAAACCCATAGCCCTTGGGCAGCCTCACTTATTCTCAGTCTCTTTTTGGGTCACATCCCTAATTTCTCCCACTGCTTCCTTTGGTCTTTATCAAAGTTTATGACTCTGACGCTGACATAAAATTGACCATTAATGTTTGGAGTCCATTGGGTGGACTAGGGTTTAATCCAACTCCACCAGTGACTAACTTGAAAGAAATAATTTAACTTCTCTTAGCCTTAGTTCTCGCCGCTGTGCAGTGGGGGTCACTGCTATCCTATCCAGGGAACACCACGGAAACTGAATAGAATGAGGTGTTTGCGGTGGCTCCCAGAGCATCCAGCCATGGAAGGTATGAGCCATGGAAGGAAATGTGTGTTTCCTGTTCAGTATCACTTCCTCCTCTCTCTACCATGTCCATTTCCGGTGCATGCAAAGGATGCCTGGGCTGCATGCTCTTGGGGATCAACTCTTGCCCTACCATTAGCTTATATTTACGATGCTCAGCCACTAGGAGAATCTGATCATTGAATTAGGGAAGTGTGACATAGGCAGACCAGGAGGCAGAATTCCCATGTGAATTTGCTCGCTCTTATTTGCCACTGGAACGCTCTGAGACAGCTCATTGCTGTGGATGGGGATGGTTCCCATAGCCTGGCGACACTGGGAGGAGGGGTTGCCGGGCTGGCAGCCTGATGCTGCAGGGAGGGCGGAGTCTGAAGCCTGACTCCCACCGTTGCAGCTGCGAGCTGTGTGACTTTGGGCAAGTCACATCATCTCTCAGCTCCTCACTTTCCTCACCTGCAACAGGGGACCCTGAAACAGAGTCTGCATCTTGTTCTGGGGTAACAGTGAAAATGACCGGCACAGAGGAGGGCATGCAATCGATGTTGCCTTTCTCCTCTACCTGTCCTCTCTATCTTCTTTCTTTCTGAAAGTCTCCCTTTCTTTGTATTCCGTCTCCTTCCCAAGTTTTGCGGTGCAGATTTTGAGAGATGCCGGCCGCTCACGGCTGGCTTGTATGGAACCTGCACTTGTTAGGGAATGCCACTAAAACATCCAACAAGCGATAAATGTTTGATTGCACAGATGAGAACACCACCGTGATCATTTGGGATTATTATTAAATTGTGGAACCAAATGAAGCCAAAATAATAATAATTGCACTGAAAGTCAGTGGATAGCTACACCCTCTAATTGATCTGAAAATACTACCCTAGTTTATTATTGATACTCAATTAGGCAATTATTAAAAAGAAGACCTCCAAACTGGCAATACTAATAATGGTGATAAATCTTCCTGACACGGAGGGCTTTCACTTTGTTTTAATTGCAGGGAAGCTATAGAAGTGTTTTCCCTCATTTGAAAAAAAAAATCTTCCTTTTTTCTCAGGCCATCTGTCTGGCTATTAAAATCCCATCAGCTTCATTGCGAGACCGCTTACTTCCCCCATGCCTGCCATCCCAAAGGGGGCTCTCAGAGCCAACTAGTTCATGACAGCTTCGGCCCCTCCAAAGGGGCAGCATGCCGCTCTCCCCTCCTCCGCTGGGCGTCCTGTCTTTCTCTCCTGGCCCCTCCGTTCACAGCTGTGATTTATTTCCAGGCTCCCACATCGATGCCCAGAAATTAGTTTATATCTTTAATACTGTGTTGATTTGTTTAACTGTTTAAGAAATAACTGCCTCTTCTCAATGGTGCAGGTTCTAACAAGACAGTGCTGGGTCTTCAGGATAAACACACTTGGAGTGAAGTTCAACACTTCAAGTTCAGCGCATGCTTTCTAGACGAGGGGGCAGGTGGTGAAGCCCATGGGACACACTGGTGGAGTCAGGAAGTCAGGAAGTCAGGACCAGAGCTACAGAAGGAGATACTGTGTTCCTCTGCTCTGACCTGACACCTGGATTCCTAACCCTCGAGTCTCTCGGGCTTGGGGGTCACATTGTTCCAAACCCGGTTCCCCAAATCCTTTCTCTCGTTACTGCTGTGGTAGACAGTCATGACTATCCTTACCAGGCTATCTTTCCGCTACCTCCCCTGACCCTCCGCGGCACAGTCATTACTGAGAAATCTCATAGCTTCGTCCAAGTAGTATCATTTCACACAAAGGCAAATTCTCCTAGGTTTGAAAGACTGTAGGGTGGATAAAGAAAGCCCTCAACCTCTGGTAAATGCGGAGGAGAGAGCTAATTCCTCTTATTCAGGTCGTCTGGGAGGGAGAGCATCTGAAGACCCCGCAGGAACAGAAAGGGAACACTCTCTAGCTCAAGCCAGTATGTCGGCGAGGGAGGCAGGCTCACGACCCCTCTCCCTGGGCTGCCGTGTGCGCCGCCATTCTTTCTAGCTGGAAGAATGGGTCAAACTGTAACTAAGAGCCTGGTGCTCCTGATGCCACAGAAAGGCTCTTGGAGTCTGAGGGAGTGTAGACTGGCCTCTGACCTTCTCTTCAGTTTCCACCCCAGGACTCCTTTATCACCTAAAGAAGAAAGCTGGTGAGTAATGGGCACGGAGGGACACCGTCTCTCCATCGCTTTCAAACCTGACGGATGGTTTGTGAGTCCGAACGGAGCTTTCACAAAGTGAGTGGTGGACCGTGCGGGATCCGAGATGAATCTAGTTGGTATAAGGATGAGTATTTAAACAAATTTAAGCTGAGTATGTTTAATGTGTGTTAAAATTTTAGTTAATAGATTAAACTTGAAAATAGATTCCTTGAATGTCATTGCTTAGGAGGAGGCTAAAATGGGATCAATTTCAACATACATGTTTGATTAACAGCAATATAGGTGGACCCTGGATGTGACCAAAATAATGAAGGTGGCAGCCCAATGACTGAAATCTCCATTTAAAACAACATCAACCATCTTTTGAGCTCCCACTCTGGATGCATATCCTTTATACAGATTATTTTAATTTTTATAACACACTGCTTAATAAGCATTATTATTCCTGTTTCTGTGGGAGATAAAGAATGGCAGTTCAGTTGCAGAGCTAGTTGGGATAAGAACCCAGGCCTGTCCGGTGCTCAAACAGGGCTCTTTCTGCTGGATTGTGCTGCCCAGTCAACCCAGGAAGAAACTAGGGCAGGAAGTGATTGAGTCCCAGGGAAAATCTATGGTCCTGGCTGCTGGGCTGTGTGGTCCTATCACCTCGCCTGTCATTTTAGCCCGAGTCCTGGCCACAGGCTTTGTGGCCTCATCGCTCAGTCTACAGTATTTACTCCCCTGCCTGGTAGGTCTCAGCGAGTTCTCCCTCGGCAGTGTTTCGTGGGTGGAAGGGGGTGTCTGTCCCCTCTCCACATTCTGCTGCGGCTTCTCTTTGCTCTGACCAACTGTCACGAGCCCTCGGGCTCCCGTGTTCCATCTGCTCTGAGAGGGGACGGCTCCCGTGCCCAGGCATCTGCCCTCTCTCCCGGCAGCCTCTGCCCATCCTCTCTGTGCTCATGTCCCTCCCCCACCCCAACCTCCTTATGCTGAGCATCTGCCTCCCGTCATCCTTTGCCACCCCTGTCGCTTGCTCTCCCACAGCTTGGACAGCCAGTGACTTAGACATGCATTACTCTTTCTCTCCCGTCAGCCACCCCACCCGTTCTGCCTCTGGCCATGTCCTTGTACCGGGTACTGTGGCTGCTGAGGCCCCTTGGGAATCTGGAAAGGCACAGTGTTCTCAAGCTGGAGGGGAGGCCCTCTGAAACAGACCTCCCCAGCCAGGGGCCCCTGTTCTCCTGCCAACTCGGACGTTGGGGGAGGGGTCCCGCTGTTCCTTCTCTGAGCTGCTGCTTCCAGGCAACCAAGCATCAAACCAATCTTTCCCTCCCTTCCTCTGTCCGTCCTACCATCTTTTCTTCCTTCTTTCATGAAAAGATTTCGCTGAGAGCCTACTATGTGCCCGATATTGCCGTAGTTATTTCATCCCGATGAATTGCCAAATCCCGTGTTTATTCACCAAGTACCTGTCGTGTGTCAGGCAAAGGGGCACAGAGGCAAATCTCATTCTGTCCTGTCTCAGGGGCCTTACTATCTAGTTGAGGAGACAAAGACTTGAAAACCGAGAAGTACAAGAAAGTACCATCTTTGCACACACCGGCACCACCTGGGGCAGTGGGCACCCCAGTGCAGAGCTCTTCGGTTTTTGTAGCCTGTGGGAAAAAGCAAGAGTTGCCACATGGCTTCTGGCTTTGCCAGCCCCATCCTTCCCTTCACCAAGTCCGAATGAACACTCTACGGACAACAAGACAAAAGGTACTATTTCCTGCCACAGCCACCCGAGATGCAAAGCCCCATCTCTAAAGTAGACGTCTCCAGCATAGGGCAAATCCGGAAGACAGAGACAGCTCCGTTTTTCAGTGCCTTTTGAGGGTGCTTTTCACTAAATCCTACTGCCTTTTTAGGTGACTGTGTAGGACAGACAGAAAAGCACGGAGCTCACCCAGGGCATCAGCAGAGATGTAAGCCAGGAGCAAGGGGCATAAAGAGACCCAGGAGAGCGGTCAGCCCTGTGCAAAGGTGGGATCTCATCCGCCCCAGAGGCAGCCACAGAGCATGTGGTCCAGAGGGAAATGCTTGGTGCTCTGGATGGCAGGGCCCCCTAAGTTCCACAGGCTCCTACTCTGTGAGGTCCTACTGTGTGCCAGGCACAGTGCCAGGGCCAGACTGGGACACGGGCACTGGGTTCTAGTCCAGCACTGGTGCCAGCTGGCTCCATGGAACCTGCAAGTCCCTTCCCTTCAGCCCTCAGGTGAGGGCCCAGGGTAGCTAAGCTCCCTGGATACAGTAAGTACTCACCTAAAGTCATCGACAGGTTCTCGGAAACTGTGACTTTATGTGAAGCGACATATAATGAAACCAGTTTGACCATAGACTAATTAATGATAACAAGAGTTACATTCCTACAGCATATTTCTGGTCACAAAAATATCACTAACCTTCTAAATAAAGATGCAAAACACTTCTAATATTAAACACTGAAACACATGTAAATCATACACATACATGTAAGAAAGATGAATAAAAGCGAGTAGGAGAATTCTTTTCCAAGCCACTCATTCCGGTTCAGGCTTACGGGTGGTGGGAGCATCTCTCAGCTCACGGCGCTGGGCAGGATGCTGCCCTGGACAGGACGCCCTTCCAGCGCTGGGCCCCTCCAGCCACAGCCACACTCCCTCAGATTGGGACAATGTGGACAAGCCAATCACCCAACGTCCGCATCTTTGGAGTGCGGGAGAAAACCCACGCAAGCACGGGGAGAACATGCCACTCGTGGGTTTCAGTCCTCCCCACAGGTAGTGGCCCCTGCGGAGAATCAGTTTTTTTCCTCACCAATGTTATAATGAAACAATTTTGAATGAAATAACGTTATTCAAGGACCCTGCTGTAAACACCTAGTTGCAGTTGCCTCTCTCTTTCCTTTTCCTGTGGCAACAGAACCTCTGATTTTCCAATGGGCATGTGGCCACCTGGAATGAAGATTATACTTTTCAGATTTTCTTATAGTTGATGTGTTGTCACATGACAAATCTCTGGCCAATAAGACCAAAAGAAAACTGTGTGATATCTTTCAGAAACCTCCCTAAGAGCCAATTGACAGGTGCGCTTTGCCTTTGTCTCTCCACCTTGCCACCTCCACCTTGATGCCTGGAATGTGAAGGCAGTAGCTGGAGCTTTGGCAGCCATACTGGACTATGAGGTCAAAGGCCACACTGCAGGGATGGCAGAGCAGGGAGCTGGCAGGAGCCTGTACCACTAGCCAGTTTGTGGAGCCTCCAGGCCAGACTTGTACTTCATGTCTCCAGATTGGTTTACTTGAGAGAGAGAAACTTTTGGTCTTATTTAAGCCACCTTTAATTTTCTTTTACTCTTACTTGTAGTCAAATCCAATCCTTCCTGATACAAACTCTAAATTCCCTTCCCGGCGAACCATCCTGAGGTTGTGACATTAGGGGAGTTCTCTAAGTACTCACTTCCTGTGCTAGGCAGAATAATGCCTGCCAAATATGTCCCCATCCCATGTTCTACAGCCTGCACTGCAGAGGGCACCTAAGGCTGCAGGTGGAAGCAAGGTTGCTAATCGGCTGACCTTGGATGGGAGACTGGCCTGGATGATCCAGACGGGCCCACCGTACTCGAAGGGTCCTTAAGAACAGAGGAGCGAGGTGGGAGAGCGAGTGTCAGAGGGTGGCAGCATGCTGCCGGCTTTGAAGACGGAGGAAGGGGCCCCTGGCCAAGGAGTGTGGGCAAGCCGTTTCCGGAAGCTGGAAAAGGCGAGGAAAGAGATTCTCCCCTAGAGCCTCCAGGAGGAACTCAGCCCTGAAAACACCTCAATTTCAGCCCAGCGAGACCCACTCAGACTTCCGCCCTACAAAACTGTAAGACAATATGTTCGTGGTGCTTTAAGCCATTGAGTTTGTGGTAGTTCGTTACAGCAGCAATAGGAAACTAATCCACTCCCTCTGTTTCTTTTCTCATATGAGAATCACGGGAACACCATCTTATAGCGTACTGTGTGGCTTAAGGAAGGCGACGCATGTGGGCCCCAGGGCAGGGCCCAGCACACAGGAGACCCTCACACATTCGCTCTCAGGGAAGACCACCCCTTCCTCATACCTCTGTCACCACCTTTAGCCATGAATAACAGTATCAGCTGAAACATAATGTGTGAAGCGCTTGGACTGAACTAATGGCCCCACCAAATCCATGTGCTCCAAGTTTATTCAATACCTTGGAGGAAGGTCGTCATCCTCATCTTAGAGGTGAGGAAATAGGCCCAGAGGTAGGGTTCAATCCACATCTGGCAGAGCCCACTGGCCGTGCTCCAAAGCCTTGTTTCTCCAAGCATGTCCCACAGACCTGTGGCATCAGCCTCACCTGGAAGCCAGAGACAGTCTCAGCCCCAAGCTGGACCTCTGTGCCAGCAGTTCTGCAAGACCCCCAGGCGACCAGCCTACACGTTCAAGTTTGAGAAGTGCTGCTCCAGGCCTGTCGTGCTCTGTTCTCTTCTTGACCTCACCCTTTTGGGGGCAGCCTCAGGTGATTTAACTTCCTTTGTCTGCTTCTGCTTTTTTCCTCTGTTCTACTTGGCAAACTCCTATTCATGCTCCAAAACCCAGTACAGGTGGATCCCATTCCTGACCTTCCCAAATAGAGTTGCTCTTTTGTCTGGCCTCAGCACGTGCCTTCATCAGAGCCTGAACTTACTGGTGACGGTCTCAGCCCATGCCTGACTCCTCTTGCAGGCCTTGACCTCCCTCAGAGCAGGACCATGCCTTCTGCCGTCCCACCAGCATTTACTGAGCCCCTGCCCTGTGCCGGTACCGGTCTCATCCTGTGGCCATGGCAATAAATGGGACGGACAGGACCCTGGTCTCACAGGGCTCACATTCTGGTTGGGAGAGAAACAGTGCACACGGTAGACAGGCAGATTCAGAGGGACTTGGGGAGATGAAGACACTAACTGGGCAAGCGGATGGGTGATGCCAGCTGGGGGTACAGGGCAGCCCTCTCTTCTCTCTGTGCCCCATGAGTTAGCACAGACCCTGACCTCTCCAACAGTCAAAAGCTGTCAGACTGGATCAGATCCAACCACTCTCCCTGGTCAAACTGCACGTTTTTGTGAGTTCACATCCTTTCTGAGCAATTGCCGGCCGATTGTTTTCCTACCAAGAAAGCAAATTTCCTCCTTCTCTACAAACTCTTCCGAGGTAAAAATTCAAAGTAGAGAATCCCCCATTTTCCAGCGATGTCCCCACCCCCTTCTTTTCAGCCGACACTGACCACATGCACCTTCTCCCTGCGCCTGCCGTTTAGTTATCGAATACAGAGCACCACGTGGTCTGCACAACAGGGTGCACTTCCCAAACCGGGGTCAAGGTCAGGTAATGTCAGCCTCCGAAAGAGAAGCTGTGAGCACAAATGGGTGAGAGGCTCTCTTTAAAAGCAACAACTTATCCTCGAGGTGCTCAGCGAGAGGGAGTGGTGCAGCCAGCCCTTCACCGGATTCTTATCAGCAAGCACCACTCAGGAATGGGAATGTGGGATGTTTATGCATTTATTTACACATGCAAGGACTGAGTCACTCCTGGCTGCTACACCCAGCCTCGGCTGGTGTTGTTTTGCTAACGTTTTCAGCCCTGGGAAGACAAAGACTCTGCCGGTAATTTGTCATTGGCAGAGAGGGGTTTTGCAAGCTCAGAGGCTTACAGGGGCCAGAGGAAGGCCAAAGGAGAAAAGCAGCCACGTGAGACACTCGGGAGCGGTGGGGACTTTGGGGAACTGCAGAGCACCTGCCACACCTGAAGGGACATCTGCTGCCCAGCTCCTGCTGATTATTGCCAAGCAGGAATGGGGCCCCGGGTGACAGAAATCTGAGGGTTTTTTTTTCCAAGGGAAGCTCAAAATAGGGATTTAAAATATAAATATATACATATGAAAGGTCTCAATTTGTAGAATATTTACAGGCCAAACGCAGCTCACTTGCAGGTCACCATTTGCAGCTGGTAGTATAATCAGTAGTGAGCACACTAGTGGCCCCAGGAGCACCGGGGGTTTATCGAGTGCTTCTTCTGGACCGGCATCTTACTAAGCACTTTGCATGGAGCATCTTACTGAAACCTCACAACCAACTCATGAGTGAGATATACTTTTCCTCGTTTACACGTGAGAAAATCAACTAGAGTGGTGAAATTCCTTGTCCAAGGTCACACAGCTGGTAACTGGTAAGGTTGGGATTTGAACCCAGACTGTCGGATACCAAAGCTGCCACAAGCTCCAGGCCTGGCTGAAACATAGTGCAAACTTTCAGCACGATGCTGCTGAGAAACATCCGAGGTTAAATATGCACCCTAATCTTAGGTGCAAAGCTTTCTTTCTGTATTCATTCATTCATTCATTCAGCAAACAGTGACTGAGCACTACCATGTGCCAGGCACCAGGCAAGGCCCCGGGAACTCAGGTGTGGGGTCACTCAATATTAAGTTTCTCCTCTTTGCCCTGGCTCCATGAAGGTTACTCGCTTTCCCACCTTACTCAACACAAGCGACAGTTCCCAGGCCCTGCAGGACTTCTGGTGTCCATCCCCTGCCCTGGGTCAGCTGTGTCCTCACTCACTGGGTGGTGCAATCATCTCCTTACCTGACTCCCTGCTCTGTGCCCCTCTTCTTCCCATCTCTCCTTCACACATCTTCCATCTTTCTAAAATGCAAGTCTGACCATATCATCTCCTCCACCTTCTCCTCTCTGGCCTCTTTACACAGAATAACTCTCTGTGTGATGTGGTCTTCATGTATGTCTAATCTTCCTTGTCTGCCTAATCTCATCCCTCAGTACAAATACCTTCCTCTACCTTCCCTCCCGCCCCCGGTCCTCCAGCAATACTGGAAACCTTGTGTGGTTTCCTAAGCACCCCGCCCTCTCTCACACCTCTTCCCGGAACAGCCTCTGCACCCTGTGTGTGCTTGCTGCGCCCCTGCGTCCCCCACCAGAGCATAAGCCCCTCGAGGGCAGAGGCTGTGTCTTCTCACCCTTGTAAACCCTGGGACGGTAGCTGGCACAGAGCAGGAACTGAGTACATTTCGTTAAAGCAATAGACAAGAGAACTCATGGTCTGGAGGTGGAGAGAGAGAGAGGAAAACAAGAGGGAAGGTGGAAGATGCTGTTGGAGGCACGTGCGTGTGGATGCCGGGGAAGGAAAGAGGGAGGGAACGTAACCGGGTGGGAGCTGGGTGGGAAGTGGCATAGGTGACAGGGAGAAGTAACAGTTTTCTGAGTCTGAAGACTGCGGTGGGAGTGAGCCCTCTAGGCAGAGGCCAGGGGAGAGGGAATATATGTACCCACTCCCTCTCCACCAGCTTCAGGGACAGGGAAAGCCATGCATTTGAGGCACCCTTTTGTTTTCACAGCGATGAGAAAACGCAGTAGCCCCTCCGCTTTCCCCTCTCTGCCCCAGGGAAGGAGCATGTCCTAATTCAGGCTCTGAACTTTTGAAGACTTCATCGTGCATAGCGTGCAATTTCTGCTTAGCCTTGCCTTCCACTTCTCCAAGAAACTTATTTATAGATTTGGGGGGCAGGGGAAAATTATAAATACAATTAGTATAACAGAAGGCTGTGCATAGATTTTTGAGTTGGATAGACTTGGGTTGGAATCCCAGCTTTGCCACTTGCTGTGTGATGTTGGGCAAGTGATTTAACTTCTCTGATCTCTTAAGACGGAGATAATGGGTATCATGGCACAACCTTCAGAATTGTGAAGCTTGAGTAAGAGCTAACTTCTAGAAAGCATCTAAAGAGTGCTAAGCACAAAGAAAGCACTCAACAAGTGATTTATTATTATTATTATTATTATTATTACTCATTGTCATCATAGTAGTAGTAGTATTACCGTAGTTACTATTAGTGTTGAAGTGATGTCAGCATGGTCATTTTTCAGGGTTTCCTTTTTTGTAAAATACATTGGAGGAAAGTTGGGGAGGAGACCCAGTTTTTTCAACCTTAGGGAAGATTCAAGAAGGATAAAAGATATGTGCAGACAGATCCAGGTGGGGGGAAAATGTGACAGGAAAAAAAAAAGAACGACCCTTTATGCAGAGAAAGTGAGAAAGGAGGGCAGTGGGGCAGAACTGGAATAAAGAAAGGTCTCAGGGTCAGCCTCAGCCAGTGACCAGTGAGTTTTGCCCAAAGGCAAGGTCAGGGTGAGGCCGGCACTAGGGTATTTAAACTGCAGAGTGCCGATTCCCCACACAATGAGGCCACCAGGACTGTGCACTTGGGATCTGGTACCTAATCCTTGGCATCCTTGTTAGCATCTGGAATACTACCCAAGGTCTGGGAAGTTCAGGGAGGAGTGAATAAATAGAGTGTCAATAAGGAAAAGGCGTGGCGGCGCCTCGGAGGGGAGGCAGACGCAAGACTGCTAAGTCAGTACCTCTGGGCCAGGCGATGACTAACAAGGGTTTGGATTGGGAGGAAAGGTGAGTGCTGCCCGGGAGGGAGCGGGCCTGCCGTGGCTGAAGGCTTTTCAAAGCGCTGTGGCAAAGTCGTGGTGGAGGAGGTAGGTGTCCCCGCCCTCCACCCCCACAGGGAGCCTCCCAGGTTGGAGTCCAAGGGAAACTCCTGCCTGTTCTCAGGGATGTGGCCCCAGCCAAGCCTAGGAGAAAAGACTGGTCAACAGGATGCTCGCAGCTTCTGTGTAAAAGCCCATCTCCCTTGTGCTGGAGGGTGTGGCTCAGTGGGTTGGAGCATTGCCTCATAGCCAAAGGGTTTCGAATTCGATGCCCAGTCAGGGCACATGGCTGGGCTACGGGTTCGATCCCCAGTCAGGGAGCATATGGGAGGCAGCCAACTGATGCTTCTCTCTCACATCAATGTTTCTCTCTCTCCCGTCCTCTCTTTCTAAAAAAAGCAATGAAAAAAAAAAATGCCTGTGGGTGAGGATAAAAAGTACAAAATAAAGTAAATGAAAGCCCATCTTCCTCCTTTGATGGGAGCTCCTGGAGGGCAGGCACTACTGATTTTAGTCATTTTTTCAGCCTGTAGCTCCTGAGCCTTCTTGGTGCTGAGGCAGACACCGCCCTGCCCTCATGGGGCTTAGAGTCTCATGGGGGACACAAACCATAAACAAGCCAATGCCAAACAGAAAAAAGTCAATGTGACAGTGCTGAAGAAGGAAATAAAACAGGGCGACAGGACCGGGGGCTACTTTAGACGAGGGTGGCCAGGAAGGCTCTTGGGAAGTGACCTGTGGGCAGGGACTTCCTGTGTCTCTGAACCCCAGGGCCTCGCCCAGGGTGTGTTTCAGTGGAGGCTTGTTACCCGGGGCAGGGAGAAGAGAAGAGAGGAGGTCGACGTGCTTGTCGTCCATCGCTGGTGAGCTCCTCCCTCCTTCCCTTTACTCTCCACTTTCTGCGGCTGACTTAGCGGAAGTGGCCCGGCCACTGCAACAGCCCCCTCATTGTGCCTTGCCCTGTCCCTGTGAGTCTCATCAGCCCTCACCCTGACCCCCTCCCTTAGGGCCTCAGCGTCTAGGGATCTCGCTGATGGGCAGAGCCCTCCATGACCCGCCCTTGCTCACCAGCTTGCTGGGCCTCCCTCCCACGCTGAGACACAATGGCTCCGTGAGCCGTTTATGACCCTTGGGGTCCCGTCTCTGCCGCCTCCCAGCCATGCTGGACTGCTTGGGCATCCGTGTTTCTGCACATGCCATTCCTTCTGTCTGAAGTGCTCTTCCCCTCTCCTTGGCTAGCTCACCCCTGTGATGCATCCTCCAGAACTCCGTCTTCCCCGACATCCCTCCCTGCCCAGTCTCAGTGCTCCCAGAATCCCCTGCGTTTGCACTTCACTCGGTGCCACCATCATCATCTGTTCACTGGCATATCTTCTCTACTAGACAAGAGTTCCTCGAGGGCAGAGACTGAGCCCTTGACTCTGCTCTAGACTCTCACGGAGTACCTGGCAAGTGCTCAGGGAACAGCTGCTCAACAAAAGTCAACTATTGCCCTTTTCCTTGTCAAGCAAGGTGCTGGTAAGACCACGTTCTTCTCTCTTCTGCTGCTTCCCAAGTCACGGGGCAGGCACCAGCTGCACACTGCAGAAGCCCCTCGGGCTCTCTCAGCGCCCTGCCTGCATTTCCCTCCGCCAGCCAGAGCTCACCAGCTCCCTTTGATGCTAAGGAACATGGTTTCAGTTTCCAAGTTTCTGAAATTACAGTGTGTTTTACAATTAAATTAAATTGAATTTCTTTTCCCCTCTCCTGAAAGCTTTTTAAGTAGATAGTTCATTTTGTAATTGATGGAGTCTTAGAACTCAGGGAAGATGGCACTGGATAAACAAAGGCCTTTGTGTACCTAGGGGAAAGAACCAGGGTGCTGGGGCTGAGTAGCTTATCAATAATCCTACAAAAACAGAGATGCAGTTTTTGGCATAGGGAAACACAGTTAACATCTCTTTACTCTCATTCTCATTTTCAAAAAGTCTGGAGACATAACAGCCTCGTTCAAATTCCAGTCTGAATCCTCAATGATCCTAACTGATTGTAAAAGATGCCGGGAACCCCTCTGCATGTGTGAGGTGGGGGGTGAGGGGGTGGTGGCCTCAGGCTCTGTCAGATGTCTTGTGTGACGAGGAGCTGTTTTGTGAGACGCCTGTGCTTTGGGATCCCCCACTGGCAGGATAGGGACTTGTTCACCACTTCCTCCTTATTTTTTTTTAATCCTCACCCAAGAATATATTTATTGATTTTAGGGAGAGAGGATAGGGGAGAGAGAGAGAAATACCAGTGTGGGAGAGAAGCATCGATTGGCTACCGGCTGTACGTGTCCTGACCGGGAATCAAACCTGCAACGTTTTGGTGTATGAAACAGTGCTCCAACCAACCTGGGCCCCGCGGCCGGGGTACCACTACCTCCCTATTTTTAGCACAGGGTTGGCTAAACACGTCCGCGGAGTACATTTTGAATTTTTTAGTGGAGTTGAATCAATCTGTTTCCTCCCTTTTCTGTGCTGTCATGGGAAGCTTTGAGGCCAGAGACCACCATAATCAGGCTAGGGCAGAAGTGGGAAGAGCAGGACACGGGAGAGAAGGGAGCAGTGCTGAGCCTCACGACAACCTCAGGCACAGGCATTATCATCTCCATTAAGCAGAAATTGCAAATGAGGTGCAGAGACAGAATGAACTAGCTCAAGGTCACAGAGCTCAGAAGCAAGAAGCCAGAAGTCGAAGAGCAAAACTCTTTACGAGACTAACAAGTCCCCACCTTTGGGTCCTAACCGTACCATCCTACATCACCCCCCTCCCCCAACGCCTGCCCCCCTCTGCCTCGATTCTCTAGCCACCCTGGCCTTCTTCCTTACTCGGCTCATTCTCCTCCTCGCTGACCTCTGCACCTGCTGCCCTCCCACTTGCACGTTCTTTCGTGCTCTCTTCTTAACCCAGGTCATTCCTACTTGTCCTCCAGGTATCCATTCACATTCAGATATCCAGCGGCACCTTCTCCGATTAGACACGACCTTAATAGTATGGACGCACGGTCCCACGTGCCTCCCACGTGGGAGTCCTCCTCGTGGCTGCCGTTTGTGTGCACATCGGGGAATTTACTTGAAGGAGGGTCTGTCTCTCCCTTTTGGCCCTCAGGACTCTGAGGACAGTGACCCTGAAGGGTGCTACTTCCCTTTATGACCCCAAACTCTGGCCCAGCATCTGGCACTTGGCAGGGCTTTATCAAAGATTTAATAAATAAAATAAATGAGTGAAGAAATTGATCTGCGGATGTAAATTGACCTGGAAACTGAAAGTGCCTCTTTCATTTGAATATGGGTTTTTGGCCGAAATGTATGTAGTCAGGACTAAAAGGAGCCATTGAATTTTGAAAGAAAATTAAAAATCTCCTGCATGATCAGTCTGGATGTGTAGCTTCCCCTCCTGACCTGGAAGCAAACACTCACAGGGAGCTGCCCCCGAGGATTTCGGTGACAGACGCTCTGGATGATGTGGAGGCAGAAAAACACGGCTGGGATCTGCTTAGAGGGTGTGCACCCCCAGCACTTCCTTCTCATGCATTTACCTTCTCTCCACTTTCTATTATTATTATTGTCATCATCATCATCTTTCTTTATTACTATTCCTATGTGGTGAGCCCCTCTCTCTGCCCCTCTCCTTCCTTCTTCCCTCTTTTCCCCCTTTCTCTGTGTTGGGCTCATTATTTTTCAGAATGTCAAAACAATGATGCCTTTGCCCCCACTGCTGATTATATAATTTAAAGAGCAATCCCTTGACGATATGAAGGAACCCCCGTTTCTGAATGTCCACCCTGTGGTAGGCGGTGGTCATTTGTTCATGCAGCAGCAAAGGTGGGTTGACATCTTGTACTGCCATCGTTGCTGTGGCCACAACAATGAGCAGGGCAGACAAAACTCCCTGCCCTTGTGGAGCGGACAGTCTAGTGGTGCAGGTGGACACAAGCATCGTGAGTTAGTATGCAGTGTGCCAGAAGGTGGTCGGTTCTCTGCACAAAAATAAAACAGAGTAAGGAGGAGGTATGAGGGGAAAGGGCTGGAGGTTGTTGATTGCAATTTCTGACGAGGTGGTGAGCAGAAAGCAGGTGACAGACATCCATTCGTTTAGTTCCTAAACTACCAACCCCACCCCCTCACCCCCATCCCCGGTCCCCTGAGAAGGCTATTACACTTCATTTTTACAGAAAGGGAAACTGAGGCTGGGGGAGGTGAAGTGACTTGCCCCTAATCACATGGCTCAGAAGGCTGCAGGGCTCGAGTGCACCCAGGCCCACGTGGCCGCAGGGTTCTTCCAACCACCCCACACCCCACGAAGCTTCATCTGAACACTGCCGCGCTGACAGGGGACATGGGTTTGCCGTTTTCTGAAAAGTGCTTGCAAACATAACACCAGTGGATGGTTTACATCGAGGACACTTCTGAGATGAGAAGATGAAACCAGAGGGGGGCATGGTGGGTCTGACCGGAAGTTCAGTGGTGCATTTTCTTAGCCTCACGGGAGTGAGCGCTTGGGGACAGAACTGTCGCCCCGCATGGCGTAGGGCGGCTGGATGTCAGGGAGTCGGGGGGGGGGGTCAGAACTCAGGTTTCCTGACATGCTCAGGTGGGCTCTCAGTGGGGACGCACAATGGGGTGCAGACTAGAGTCCAATGCTAGCCATGAAGGTGAGTACAGGTCAGCCCTGGGCTGTACGCAGAGCCCACGGAGGCTTGCAGGTGCGCACCAGAGGCCTGGATTCAAGTTCCGGCCCGGCCGCTTGCGGCCTGTGTGCCCTGGTGTGTGTGTCACTTGTGCGCCTCATTCTGATCACCTGTAAAGGGTAGCAGGGTCAGGGAGTGCAGTGTGAACCCTGGGACTTGCAGATCTTGTCCTTCACTCCAAGGTGAGAACGGCTCGGGTGCCGGGCCTGGCTCTGGGGAGAACTGCTGAGCTGAGCCCAGGACCCTGGGAAGCTCAGGGTCCTGGGAACTGCTGGGGAAGTTTGGTAAAGGATAGAGCGTTCTGGGGAAGCTAAATAGAGATGGTCCAGAAAACCTGCTCCCTGCCCAAAGTGTCTATTCTGGTGAGCATGAAGATCAAACTGGCCTTTGATATACTTTAAAAGCAGAAAAGGGAAGAAAATCAATGGGTTATTTTTTCCTTCCCTGTAGAGGCCGAATGTACTGATAATTTTTTCTTTAGCCAATTAGGAGCTGTGCAACCCCAATGACTGACTTCTTTTGAATGCTCTTATTTTCCAATAATGAATTTATGACTCATTATTATTCTTTTTATAAAAAAAGTTCCAGGAAGAACAAACAAGCCTGATTTCCCTAGCCTTTTCCCTCTCTGTCTCTCTCTCAATCTTGATCTCGATGGTCACAGTCACATGCCCTTATGTTGTTTGAATTAATTTCAGTAATTTAAAGAACTTCTGAGTCAATCTATTGATACGTATTTGTTATGCACCTACTCTGTGCAAAGTACCAAAAGACAGTCAAATTATCTTGGGAATCATGGAGCCATATGCACACAGTAGGAAGGCCGATGAATAACTTCCATACTCAGCTCGTCTGCACTCAAAGGCAAGGGCGTCTGGGAAAGGCAGTTCGTTGGCTTTCCTAAAATACGAGACACATCCTTTCCTTCTTCAGGACAAGAGAGACTGGGCTAAACCCAGCATGGGGCACTTGCCTCCTCCCAGGCCTAGCGAAGGCCATGCAGTTGCGAACTGGAAAAGACAATTTAGGAAAATCAAGACTCGACTTGCTCAAAGAGAGCCAGGGATGTGGAAGGACAGCAGAGCCTCCGTGAGAAGCAGCATGTGGAGGGAAAGACAGGAGAAGCCATGGAAGGAAGAGGAGCTCAGAAATTCAGCAGAGGGAATTTAACAGTCTGAACAGAGAGAGCGATTTTGGCTCTGCCTCCCAGCAAGGAAAGGAGGGAGGGAGCGAGAGAAAGCAGGGTGCATTTCCGCTACAGACCAGTCCTACCCTGGGGCCTCCTGCTCTGCGGGGCTGGAATTCCTCTGGGGGAGCCGTGCAGCTGGGACGACAGTGTGGGAAGGGGAAGGAGAGAGTAACACAAGGAGGGAATTTCTTGCTGCCCCTGAAGACAATGATTCCTTTTGGTGACAACACAGGTTAATATCTCAAGACAGCAAGCCACCGCATGGCCCGTAGATACCGCGCCTGGCACAAGCTGTTTTAGTGTCCTGCTGTAGATTTTATTGAAACGGCTAGTTCACCTCTCCATTTGGAGACTCTTTACGCAGCTTTGTGAAAAGTTCAAGAACTTCTATCACTCCCCACCTACCTGTATCCAAGTGCAGACTGCCCCCAACCCCGCCCATCCCAGTAAGGACACCCGCCTGCTCGGGGTTTCAAGTTCACCCACAGAGACACTGCTGTTACTGACTCTGCAGAGGGGAAAAAAAAAAAAGGTTGTGGTTTCTTTTCGATTCCTCTCCCTTCCCGCTGTGCCTACCCCTAACAGGTGGTCCTGACCCCTTCCCATTCTTCAGCAGACTAATTCATTTCAAAAGCGGCAAGAGAGGCAAGGAAATATTTTCCAATTCTTATTTTTATCAAGAAGTGAACGAAGAAAAGATCACCGCAAGAGAAAAAAGGCCTGTGTAAGCCACAGAGCCGGAGAGATCAGGGGCAGACAGTGTTGTTTTTCGTCTGGAGTTATTGGCAGCCTCTTGGGGAGAAGATCTGAAATCTATTCACAACTGCTCAGGGATGGGAGGAGGCACACTGAAGAGGTGATGGGTTAAGCCCAATTTCTCACTGAAGACACAGTCCGGGGGACACTGAAGCTCTGATGACTTGATTTGCGTGAAGGGTGACCCTACCGTAAACGCTCAGCAGAGCAAGCGCACGAGAGCCCCCCACAGCCGTCTCTGCCAACCTTCAGAAATAAGTGCACTTACGAGCTTCGGAAATCGGCGCAGTCTTGGAAAACAAGTGGCTTAAAATCTCCAAACCACTGCCTAAATGGCCAAGGCCCAACTTCCTAGGGGGGGTCCTGGGCCTCCGAAGCCCGGGATGGACAGAGGCTTTGGAAATTAAAAGCCAGGTCGAATGGGGGCCCTGAACACTACCCTTCCTGCCTGGGCCTTGGCCGCAAGTGAAAACGGAATTCTGGTCCTGAAGGGAACCTGGCTCAGCTCTCCCTTCACTGCCTGGAGGCCCCGTGCCCAGGGAGGGGAGCCAAACCCACAGCTCCTGTGGGCATCACACAATCCTTGGGGAGTGTTGCAATTCTAACCTTTTGGGGGATGATTCAGGGAGAGGGAGGGTGTGCGGCCAGGAGAGAAAGTTAAAGGGGTTGGGCAGCGTGTCTGGGGACGTGGACACAGAACAGATGGAATTTTAATGAAAATACTTAAGCCTTTTAATGCAGAAATGATCCAAATCTCCCTCTAGTCCTCTTGCCTTCTGGGAATTATTAAATATTTAGAAGATCATAGTATTAAGAATCTACAAAATATAACCCTCATGAGAAAGTATATGTATACCAAGCCCCTAGTTTTGGGGCGTCTTTCTCCTAAAAGAACGTCCTGCCTTTCCTGTAATCTCTTGGCTGCATTTCTCCATCCATCTAACTAAAATCCAAGGGAAGCAAATTGCTACTGTGATCATTTCCCCAAAGCAGCTCTCATTCACTTTGCTTTTCTTTTGGAATAAAAGTCTGCCATAAATGTTTAATTAAATGGAAGTCTTTCTGCTGTTAATGACTAGCTGTGTGAAAGGCTCTTCATTTTTTTTAAGGAGGGGTGTGTTTAAAACAGTCCCTATTAATTTCCCGATATTGATTCTCTGGCCGGGGAAGAGCATATAGTATTCAGCAGAGAGCTGCTATGCAGACTACGTTCGAGGCAGCCGTTTGGATTGAGAAAGGGCACCAAATGCAGTATGCGTCAAATAGACCATCGCTCAATGAAGTCACTTAGCTATTCAAAACATGTTCAGCCATCACTCAACCGTTTGCATCAAGAATGTTGGGAGGGGGGCACAGGATTGAAGCTCTTTCCCAGACACAACCATTTCCCCAAGAGTGGCTTTTGCCCTGTTTGGCTTAGACCCTGGGGTCACATCAGTTTCTCCCTCTCTTGTCCATTTCCCTCTTTTCTCCCCCATCTCCTGGCTTCCACTCCCTGCATCACCATCCCATGTTGAGCTTAACAAACAATCCTGCAGTCCCTGCTTCCCGACGCTGCCTCCAACAGCCTCCGGTATTGATTCAAATCAGAAGCAAAGCACATAAGCCTCCTCTTCACATGGAAACACGTATCTCTCTGTGCACGTCTTTCTATGGGTGGCCGTAGCTTGTACACACAGACATATGCGACCATTCAAATGCAGTCTTTCCCGTCAAAGTCCGTTGCTAAATGCAGGTCGTATGACCTGCAGGAGTTTTTTTCAGTGCTTATTAGTGTGTCTCAGAAGCACATGCCTTCATCCACACCCCGATCGCCCAGGCTTTATACTGTGGGGACCCCTTTGCCCACAGCACATGCATCGGCACACATGTCCCAGTGACCCTGCAAGATCAAGGCAAGCAGCTGACACCCCTGCCCCACTGCTCTCCTGTCTGCCGCCCCTCAACCTCCTCATGCCCTCGCCTTCCTCCTGGCCTCCCTGCACAGCGTCTGATTCTCCAGCTGGCTGCAGTGCTGACTCTACTCACTTTTGGATAACAGACATGTCACTCTGCATGGAAGTGAACTGGTTCTCAGCCTAACCTGCAAGTGAATCGCTGTTTATTAGAACTTGGGCTTGTTTCCTGTGAGAGACGTACGTATTTTTAGACTTTGTAAATGTTAAAACACACATACACACACAGCCAGTCACCTCCAAAGATATGTGTGGCTCATAGACATTACGAAATGCTCTTGAACTCAGCTTGAGATCCTGGAATAATTAGGATTTACCAAATAAGGATTCTTAGAAACAACAATTTTTTTTTATAAAAAGGAGATTTGTAGATGATAATATGTTTGGGACTTTGGGGGAGTAAGGGGAGCAGGAGGGGGAAAGGGAGAACATTTTAAATTCCTCATTATGAAAAGAGGAGCCGTGTTGAGAGAGGCAATTATTGCCCCCCCCCCCAGATGGCAAGACTACATCAAATGGCAAATCCTAATGATTCCGAAGTAGGCTGAGCACATTTGACTTTCAAAAACAATCTCCTGTTGTTTTAACCACATCACAGATTATTCCAATGAGAAGGTTTGGGGAAAGGGAGGTGGTGGAGGCTCGAGAGTTGAGAATGGTTTTTGCTTATTGATTTCCTTTCCTCTGAAACTAACCCAAGCAACCTTGATCCGTGGTGGAAGGAGTGAAGTAAGAAAATGGTGGAATGTAAAGGGGACTTCTCTGGAGCAGGGTGGGGAGGGGGAGTGGGAAGGGGAGGGGTGGAGAGGGGGAGGAGATGGGAAATCAAATACCTTCTAGGCAGCAGGTTCTCCATAATCCAGAGTGGGTCATAACTTCCTCGTTCTTTTTGCTGGTTTCATTCTCACTGACACTTTTGGTCTTGCAAACCCCTCTGGAGTAGAGCCAATAGTCGGTTCCCACAGCTATGGTCATCAGACTGAAGGCAGCGAAAGCACCAACGGTGGTTAAAAGCATTTGAACACCTCGATCAAACAGCCCCATAATTCTTCATTATATAAACACCCAACCGACTTCTGGTTCTCGGGAGAGTGTGTGTGAGGGTGCAAGTACTAAAGCAAAAAATAAAATAAAAATAATTCCACTACTAATATAATGGATATATGTGTGAGTAGAGAATGTGGAGAGATATAAAAAAAGGGAGGTAAGAAAGCTCACGGAAAAGAGTATAAATTATAAAGATCACACGGGAAGAGAGGCTTGCCTTTTGAGATCAGAAACTGTTCCAGTTGCAGTGATTTTCTTTTTAAAAAAGGAAAAAAAAAATAAAAAGACACCCCCCACCCCCCCAAGTGAGATGCCTTAATCTCTTTTCCTAAAATTCTGGTCTCCAGTTTCCATATGTGACAGCTAATTTGGAGATGGCTTCCACAGTGAACCAGGGGACCGCCGCATTCTCAACACAATCTCTCATGGTCGGGACCTAGACAGTTAGAGATTGTAAAAGCCGAGATGCAACCTTCCGTCTCTGCGGCCTGCGCCATGAAAATCCTTTGCTTCGCCAGTTCTCTTCCTTGGGGGGTCTCGGGCGCTTTCGTTTCAGACCAGACTTCCCAGTATTCTGTAAGCCCTTGATCTCAGCTGAACAGGTGCGGGGGTCTCGCCTTCCATGGTTTTGCCCCGGCAGCGGCAGCGGCGGCAGCAGCAGGGCGGGCAGGCGCAGCGGCGGCAGGACGAGCAGCGGCGGCGGTTATTGTTGTTGGTGGCGGGGTAGTGTTGGCGAAGTGGGGGAGGGAAGGGGTTTCTCCCGGAGAATCGAGGCGGGTTTCCCTCCCCCTATCTGCAAAGCTCCTGGAAACAAGGGAGCCGGCGTCTTGCTGCAGGATGGGCCGCCCGCCTGCCCCCCCACGCTCCCTGCCGGCCCGGCCCCCCGGCGGAGGCGCTCCCACCTACTGCATTACCGGGTGGTGCTGAACTGGACAGCTCCCCGCGCCTCCCGCTCCGCGCGCGCCCGGGCTGGCAGGGCGGCCCGCCAGGAGGGGGGCGCGGGCCAGAGTCCTCCCTCCCCTCGCGGGCAGCGAGGCCAGGGCAGAGCGGAGGCTGCCTTTCCTCTTTTCACCCCTCTCCCAAATCCTAAAATGTGCGCTCTCCTGGGCTCCCAGAGCTTAGAGGAAGGCGTAGCTAGAGATAGCTCGCTCCCTTTCCCTCACCCTCCCCACTCTCTCTTCCCTTCCCTCCCTTCCCCCTTGGTGTTTCTTCCAGCTCAGCCTCTTTCTCATTCCATCTCTACGTGCCCAGAGCTTCAAATACAGCCCTCCCATCGCAATCAGATGGGCACAAAACTTCAACCAGCCGTTTCTCTGCCTGGAAGCAGTGAAAATGTAACGTGGATGGGTAATTACAAACATGGTCTTTATGTGTTTCTTAAATCAGCGTTTTGACTTGACTGTTCTGGGGTTTATTTTATTGGCACATTAGCTGCGGCTCCTTTTTGGTTGTTCCTCTCTCATCTCTTTGTCTCTCTTTGGCTAACTGGCGGTGTGCAGTGCACGGTGTGTGTCTCTGTAGTTTTCCGTGAAATCCCGAATCTTGCTTCTACAAGCAGACATTTTGGAAAGATTATTCATGGGAAAGGTGCGGAAGGGTGACCGGTGGTTGGGGCTTGGGCAATAATTTTCATCTTAAGGATAAATATGTTTGTAGGGGAGTTGGTGAAATGTGAATCCTTCTTAAGTTTCCCTTGCCATTCATAAACTGGATTGGAAGAGATAAGAATCTCCCTGCTGAGAACTTTGAAACACACTATAACACATCTTCTCCTCTGCAGAATCCTTATCCTGGGTTATTTACAGTGTCACTTCTTGCTCCTATATGGGCAGCTTTTCCTTAATGTGAACCCTGGAAAGGGAAACACATCAAATTCCTGCTGCTACTGATTCCATTTTTCTCTGATCAGCTTCACAGTGAAGTGAGTTTAGCACATGAGGTATGATGGGGGATGCACTGTTTTTAATTTTTTTGGTGGGGGAGGAGCCTAGAGAGAGCTGTGAATCTGATGGGTCAGTTGGGGGTTAGAGTTGTTATAATTTCATAATTCAATTATTCCATACTTTCTTCTGTCTCGCTCCATTTTTTGTCTTACTTGACAATTTCTCACTGATCTGATGATTTTCAAAGAGCATGTAATAGATGACTGAGTTAAAACGAGACTCTCTTTGGTGTTGTCTAACTTCAATCCCTCAGCTCAGAGTTGGTCTGCAGGAACAACCAATGCATTCAGTTGTGTGTGTGTGTGTGTGTGTGTGTGTGTGTGTGTGTGTGTGTGTGTGTATAAAAACTACCTGTTTCTCCACCCTGCATTAAACTTCCTTCTCTCACCATCAGTTCTTGTCTCAGAAGGGAAGCACTCCTGTGAGGGGCGACTGCTCTGCTCCTGGCACCTGCACAGGGTCCTGGTGTCTGGAGAACAGAACCAAGGTCTCAGCCACCCCTGCTGAGGTACCTTTAGGGTATAGAAAGAGTTGCCTTTGCAGACTGAGCATTTCCCCAGGTTGGTTTCTTGTCCTGTGAGGATGGGGATGGGACAGGGGCAGATGTATGGATCCCACTAAGTAGGGAACCTAGCAAGTTCGGTCAGGGTTTCAGGTGGGTGATTTTGGCTCCTGTCCTTGAGGGAAAAGTGAGGGGCAAGCAGAAACTTCTCTTAGATTGGCTGGGCCTTTTGGGGGCAGTGGAGAGAGGCTTGGGCATAGTCACATAAGCCTCACAAGTTTGCCCTCACTTAACTCTTGTCCCCTTGGTTGCCTTTGACCTGTCCCAGAAGTCCCTTCAGACTGGAGATAGAGATCTCCTCATCTCCCCACCCTTTTCACACCAACCCCTGAATCTTTCGCTCCAAGGAAATTGGTAACAGTGGCTCAGAAGCTTCTGTTTTGTACACAGAAGCTGCTACCATCTTAGCTACTGACAGTGGCCTCAGCTTTAGCATTTGATTGATCTTCTGGCCAGATAATCATTGAGAAAAGGAAATGGGGATGAAGAGGAAGGGAAAAGCTTTCAGACCGCCAGCATGGAGGGAAAGAGGCTTCTGGAGACAGAACAGACCTGAGGGCATAGCTTGACTTTGCTGCTTGGTAACTGCATTAACTCCAAGCAAGTCCACTTCCTAGTGCCTCAGTTTCACAATATGTAAAATGGGCACATTAGTACTTGCCTGCTTTTTCCCCAGAAGTGATTCCCAGCTACTCTTTGCTTTTCACTGCTGCCGCCCCGCTCAGGCCTCTGCTGTCCCATTCGCAGCACTTTAGTGTGCACGTGTCCTGCTGACTTTTGAGCCCTTTGAAGCCCATAGCTGTGTCCCATTCACTGTCATGTCTTTGGGACCTAGCGCAGGGCTTGGTACATAGTAGATGCTTGATAAACAATGGCTGGGTGGTCATAGTGAGGTTCAATGGTATGAGATAGGTGAAGTTCCTGGTACATAGTAGGACTCAATAAATGTGGGTTTCTTCTCATTTCTCCGCCCCCCATTTACATCCAGGTTGGTCTCCAGCTTCTTCTTCCACCTAACTCACGTACCGCTCTTCTTGACCCTTTCCAACCTAGCTCCACTCCTTAGGTCCCTTCTGCAGACCAGGCAAGGCCTCCTGGGAAGAGCTGGCTTGGTGCAAGTCCCATTAGATGGTTTGGATCCACCAGGCACACACACTTAGCAGTGCCGAATGGATGCTTTTAGGGGAGCAGCTTTGTGCGCCTTCAGTTGGTTACTTGGTGAGGGCTTACAGGAAATTAGCTGAAATGCCACAGGCCTATTTTGAGCTCCTTTTTGATGGAGTGGAAATAACTTGGGATTTGGGAGCAGCAGTCCTGGCCTTGGAGCACAAGGCTGACATTTCTTCATTGTTTGACCTTGTGCCGTCACTTAACTTCTCTGAAAATCTCTCTTCATTGGTCAAGGAGCACTGCCGGGAAGAGCCTTGTACAGTGCGGTTGTCTGTCTTGTATGTTAAAAACAATGATAACAGCTAATGTGCCAGGCACTGATCTAAGCTGAATCCCATCATTATCCCCATTTTACAGATAAGGAAATTGAGTCATATAATGGTTTTCGAGTACCTGGCTTATGGTTGTCCAGTTAGTGAGTGGCAGAGCTGGGGGTCTAATCGAGCTGCCCAGCTTAAGAGCCTATGTCCTAACCACTGTGTCTTGACACAAGATATGAGCATTTTGAATCAGGGTGTTACACCAAATCTATTTCCTTCTCATCCACAGATCTGGCAAGCTTTTACGGAATAACTTCCAGGTGCCAAGAGTTTTCACACAGATTCTCACACCTTTCCAAGAACGCTGAAAATGCCTATTACTATCTTATGTTATAGGTGAATGAACAGAGGCTCAGAGAGGTCTTGTATCAAGTCTCGAGGTCATATATCAAATTATGTGAAACAGCAGTGATCTGAACATTTTGCACAGCTTCAGATTCTATAAGCTCCAAATCCCATAGTTTATTCATTTGGTCATTCATTCGTTCAACAAATTGAGCAACTACTATGTGTCAGGTACCATCTGGATTCCTGGGGATGTTGAGCAGGATAGATGTGGTCACTTCCTCCATGGACCTGAAGACAAGCGGGAGGAACAGACAAGTAAGGAACAGCCACAGTTAGGTGAGGGATGCTGTGGGGCCCCGGAGCAGGGAGACCAAACCCGACCTGGGGGGCAAGGAACATCTGGAGGACAGGACATGTAAGCTGAGATGTAGGAATGGGAAAGAGTCAGCTAGGCCAAGATGGAGGGAGTGAGTAGAGGGGAGCTGAGAAGGGGAAGAGCATCCCAGGCTAAGGGAACAGCATGTGCAAAGGTTCAGAAGTGTGTACAAGTGGGGAAGATGATTGGCCAATTTTAGCAAAAAATGCTAAGTATGGCTGATACAAAGATAGTGACGGGAGTTGTTTTCGGCTAGGGGCCTGGAGGCCGTGGAAAGGAGGCTGAAGCAGCAGAAGCAGCCTGGGGGAGGCCAGTGGAATATGGCATGTGAAAACCAAACCTGGAGGCAGGGAGGCAGTGTGGCTGGATTGCTGGGCTCCCAGCAAGAGACAGTGGTGGTCTGGACCAGCGTGTGGCAGTGGGGATGGAGGTATTTGGGGAGATGGAGAGGAAATAAATGGACATTGGCGTCCATTACTGGGATGGGCTACTCTGAGGGACAAGCAGGTTGGAGCATGTGGGGATACGGGGAATGAGGGGATTGAGAATTCTGCTTATGTCAAGGACCAAGTTTTGCTGTGCTCTATTGCCTCTGCACTCCCTGCTCCTGTTCGGGCTCTTCTTGGCATGTTAACTAATAAACTAGATTTATAAATAATTCACTCAATTACATTCTAGTCTCACTAGAATGTAATCCTCATGAAGGCAGAGATTTTCATCTGCTTTCTTCATACTGTATTTCCAACACTTAGAACAGGGCTGAGCACATAGTAGGTGCTCCATAAAAAGGAATTACTCATTGATATAAAAATCCAAATGCATGTCTGCTGCATGCCTGACACTGTGCTGAGCTGCTATGGGTGCAGATGAAATTAAAACACACAAATCAGGGAGCTCGGCAAGCAGACAGCCGATCCAGGGCAGTGAGACCAGCCTGAAGAAGAGCTGGGGTGCCTGACAGTCCCCACTGTGTGCCACCACAGCCCCCACCCTCCTTGTCTTATAGCACTTCTCTCCGTGTTTTGGAATTGCTGTTTAATGTCTGGCACATAGTGTGTCCTCAATACATATTTGATGAATGAATGAAATGAAGATGTGTGCTGTGGAAGTCCAGGGCAGGGAGCATTTATTTCTGTCTTGGAGTATTTCAGAAAGCTTTACTTTGGTGGCAAGCTCTCTCTCAAAGGCTGGGAGAAAAGGTCACCATTGGTCAAGGAAGGGAGGAGGGCATTGCCAGCAGAGGAACAGCACATGTGAAGGCCAAGAGGTCTCACGCAGTAGGAGGACGCTCAAGGAGGCTGGCGTGACTCATGGGGACAGACGAGAAGGCTGAGGCTAAATCCATGGAGACTGCTGTGCCCGGGACAACAGGCTGTCCATTGGCACGGCTGTCCTTGTGGTCCTTTCCCAGGCAGGAGCAACGGAACAGGAAGGGAACAGGCTGTGGAGTCAGATGGGCCTGGGCTTGAACCCCAGCTCTGCTGCTTCCTCTCTGTGTGACCTTTGACTGTGACTTATCCCTTCTGAATCTCGGCTTCCTCATCTGGAAATTGGGGTACTAGATGCCTGGTTTGCTCCTACCTTAAGTCCTTTGCACTTGCTGTTCCCTCTGTCGGAACGCTTTCCTCCCTTGGCGCCGGACCCCTGGCTCATCACTCAGGTCTTAGCTGAAATATCACCTCCAGTGAAGCATTGCTGGTCATACAACTTAACCTGTCACTCTATATGACATTAGACTGTTTTGTTTTCATCACAGTGCTTGTTTCAACTTGACGCGCTCTTGTTTATGATCTGAAATCTCTCCTCACCCACCTGCCTCCCCTAGGATGTCGGACCACATCTGTCTCGTTCACTGCAGTGTCTCCACTGCCTAGAAAGTGCTGGAATATTGTGGGTGCTCCGTGAATTGTTTGTTTGTTTTGAGTGAATGAATAAGGTTACAGTTGTGGGGATTAAGCAAGGGGAACCAGATACAAGGATTAGGAAAACAGTAGAAGCAGGTCTCTAGAAGCCCCCGATGCTTGGCAGGTGGAGGGCGGGGGGTGAGGAAGGTGAAGGTGGCCCCAAGGCACTCCAGGAGGACTGGTAGCCAAGAGGGAGTGAGGTAGGACCAGAGACAGACATGGGAAGGCCAGTGCTGGCCCAGCTTCCCGTGCTGCTGCTCCTGGGCCCACTGTGGGTGACCAGAGGCCCCCCAGAGGACATGGCTGCTTGGCTCCATGCTGGGACATCCCCTCCCGAGAGGCCCTGGGCTGGGAGGGAGGGAGGGAGACACCGGGAGAAATGGCAGGTTTTACTCCTTGCTGAGAGTTACTGAGGAAGAAGCCTCAGGGAACCCAAGCATCCACTGCCAGAGGGGGCTGGGGGGTGGGGCAGGGCTGGCCCTGCTTCTGACAGGGGTGTGTGGTTAGTTCTGAGCCTGGCGAGAACTGGGAAACACACGCCATGGGCAGAGGTTCACGACAAGTATTCCCACAGAGATGTCCTTTCCCACCTGGGGTTCCCACACCCAGTCTGAGCTCTGAAACACCAAAAAATGTGCTATCCCTCTCCCTCCATTCCCTCGGCTGGTGTGGAATTTCACCAGGAGCTGAGCGATGGCCGAGACAATTATGATATAAAATTATTAACAGTGAAGTTACAGAGTGAAAAAAAGTAAAGAGGACACACAAACATACAGAGGAGGAGCGAGAAACAGAATGTTCAAGGGCAGAAGGGCAGGAAGAAAAGGCGGTTTCCAGCGGCTTTTCCAAGGGAAGTGATCCAGAGGGTGGGGGAAGTGAGACGAAGGGGTGTGTGTGACCAGCCAGCTTGGGAGAGGGCAGAGCATGGGTCCTGATGTCCCCAGGACCCGGCTTGGCTGCAGCTACCTCATGGCCCCTCCTCTTCCGCCATCTGCCGCCCCCACCCCGACCCCTACCTCCCTCTCTTCCCTACAAGCCAGACTCCTGTTCCTAGAGCCCGTAGCCTCGCACCTGCCTCAGGGCCTTTGCATCAGAGTTCCCGTCTGAGATGCCCATCTTCCAGCCTCCTTTCCAGTCTGTCACTCCCATAGCTGTCTTCTCGGAAGAGCCCGCTGGCCCGGTGCAGCAGCCCGCCCGTCCCTTCTCCATCGTCGCTCACCCTTTACCTGCTTACCTCCCCTCCGTCGCTCTTGCCAGCTCCTCTCACCTCACGTTTGTGTTTATCTTTTGATTTGTAGTGTGAGGGTAGGGGCCTGGTCGTGTTACTATTATATTCCCTGTCTGGCACATAGTGGGTACTCACAAGTATATGTGGACTGCACAGTAAAACCCCTGGGTCAGCAGGGAGGGAAGCAGAAGCTGAAGGGGGCATGGAGCGGAAGGGAGTGGCCGGAGCATCATCGCTCGAGGGCTGGCCTGGAGCTCTGCACGGGGAGGCCAACAGTATATTGTGGAGAAGATGTCATGGGGTTCTGAGCGGAATGGGGGCGGGGGACTTCCGCGGTTCTGGGACCAAGGGGAACCTGGAGAGGTGACAAGTAGGGAAGAAAAGGGAGGACGCTTTTCCATGTGGATTTCAGGTGGATCGAGAAGGAGGGACTGCTGAGGTGGTGGGGCTGGACCATACACAGGGGCCCGGGGGTCGGGTCCCTGTTCTGATGCCTCCCCGCAGTGTGGCCTCGGGCTGTGGCCAAATATTCCCAAGTCTCAGGTGGCCTGTCTGGAAGATGGGGCAGCATCACCTGCCTCGAGGTTCTGTTCTGATTATTAAACAAAATTTAAAAAGTACTTCCAGCGTATCCTCCATAGTAAGCCCTAAATAAGTGTTAGCTGCATGTCGAGTTTCTATACGGTGTTATGTGCTTGGAATAAAACACAAAAATGAGAAAGATGCGATCCCTACTCAGAAGTGACGGGTTGGATTGAGAGAGGCATGTACGTGAAGTAGACGGAGGGCGGAGGGAGGCACGCGGGACACCTGGCAGAGAGGGCAGGTAACACCACCTGGGTGTTCAGCAAGGGCTCCCGGGAGACGGTGACGGCTGGGTCTTGAGGGACAAGCGGAAGACAAGGATCAGAGGAGGCCAGAGGGGACAGTAGGTCCAGAGATAGGGGATGTGAAACAGTCACTCAACAAAAGTTTGTTGAGCACCTACTATGTGCTCTAGACACATTAGTGAACAAGACTGGGATCCTACATGCCCAGGAGGCAGACACTAAGTAATTGATCACAGAAGTGGCTATTTAATTGCAATCATGGTCTGTTTGTGGAAGCTACAGGTAATTCTGGTTTGCCAAAGTGCCAGGTGGAAGTGGTGGAGATCAGCCTGGAAGGCAGGTGGGCCAGGTCGAGGAGGACCTTGAGTCAAGCACAGTGCCTACTGTGTGCCAAGCTCCGTGCGATGGATACAAAGATAAACAAAACCCAGTCCGTCATGGCAGGAGCCAACGACTGAATGTGGAGCGACAGAGGGAGGTCTGTGCTGTGACAGGAGCTCCGCACAGAAAGCCACAGGCAGGGAATGCTTCATGGGGGGGGGGTGGCCTTTGCTTTTTCCTCCAGTCGAACAGCAGTCCCGAAGCCCACAGTCCTGCCCTTCAGGAGCGGGGCTTTCTGTTGGTCAGTTTCCATTCCCAGGGATCTGTTATTATGTTCTGCGCGCTCCTTAAATGTGGCTTATCTGGCTCCTTACAGAAATAGTCAGAATGGCCAAGGGTACTCCGTGGTGGGTGGGGAGGGTAGTCAGGGGCTGAGGGCCCTGGGAGATGTGGCCAGCACCATGCCGTGCTCTGATGGGGCCTGACAGGGGGCACCGTGGGTGGATAAGGACCCCATCTCCTGGACCTGATGGGTTTTGCAGGGTGTTAAGTTCCTCTCTCCTGAGAAAACCTTTCTGTTCAACAACCCTGTGCCCGGAAGCCCCCATCAGGGTCAGTGGGGACCCTGTGTGATGCTGGGGACCTGTCATCCAAGCCCAGCAACTCACTGAGTGCTAACACGCCAACCCGATCCAAGGCCTGCTTAGAATTCAGAACCCACTGTTTCCCAGGGAAAAGCGGGAGCTCCACAGGCCAGTGTGGAGCCCCTCAGGCCGGGCCAGGCTTGCTGTCTTACCTGGGCTGCCCCCAGACTCCTTCCCGAGGGCCTCGCCTCCTTGTGCTGTGAGTGCTGTCCCCTGGTCTCCCCTGGTGAGCCCTGAGTTCTGAGAGGCTGGGTCTTCCGCGCCCCTCGTGCTCGCTGTCCTCAGGGCCTTGCATCCTGCACAGAGTTTGGCACAGAACAGGCCCTCAGCCCACGTTCACTGAGAACTGGACTGGGGTGGGTGGAAGGACAGAGAAGAGAAGCATTCTGTCTCTGATGACTGGGGAATCCCATTGACCATCCAGTTCCCGCAGCTGTTGGGGAGCATGGCCTGTGTCCCAGGAACTCATCACGTCGTGTAACCTTGGTTAATCCTCACAGCAAGTCTGCCTCTCGTTTTAAAGGTGGGGAACCCGAGGCTCAGAGAGGCCGAGCAATTTGCCCAAGGTTGCACAGCTAATACACAGTTAAACCAAAATTACAGCGCCGAGGCTATCACACTGCAGAGCCCCACATTTATGAATGGCCTACGTCATGCCAGGCACCTTCTCTGTTCATGCTGCAGAACCCTTGGGGGTGCTGGGATTCAGGGGGGTGCATTTGCCAAGGCAGCCAGCTAGCTGATGGCAGATTCACAGTTTGCAAGCAGCTCTGCCTGTCTGCAAAGTCCCACCCTTACATAATCAGGGTGGGGGGAAGCTCTGCTGGTCAACTGCCTCCTCCCTGACTGCTTGACTCAGCGACAGGTCAGTATCTACTGAGCCCTGGTCTTCTTTCCAGCACTAAAGGGCTTTGGGGCTCCAGCCTGGGACTGCGTCTGACGCTTATGGGATTGCAGTAGCGGTGGAGGCCAGACTGAATGGGGCAGTGGAAAGAACATGGAGCCTGCGGTTAGAAGACTAGGTTAGAGTCCCAAGGACCTTGGGGGTGGTGCTTCCTCCTCTGAGCACTCATTCCTGGGAAAGGTGACAAATGACGATGATTCCCTCAGATTAATTTACACCCAGTGCCTAGGATGATGTGGTCCACACAGAGTGCCCAGGAAAAGTGTGAGGCGGTAGCATCTCTAACCCCATTGGTGAGACCTGGCCCATCTCCTCCAATCTCATTCATCCTTCCACACTCTCCCCTAGCTCCTGCCCCCACTCGCCCCGCCTCCCACCACCACTGCGTACACAGTGAGTTCCAGCCACACTCCCCTTCTTTCTCAGGCTCCTTTGTGCTCTCCATTCTCCCACACCCCCTGTTGTCTTTCTGCATGGATCCACGTGGAGATAATCTGCAGAAGGGCAGGTTAACAACCTGTGTGTTTCTGTATGTCTGTGCAATCATAAGCAAAATAGCCATTCAGATAACGTTCACACATGAACACACTCCTGCACCTGTTTACACGCCCATTTGCATGTGGCGGGTCGGTCACTGTTTCCCCACATGGGATTCTATGAGGCACCCTTGTTGCATCTTGCTTTGTCATTCAAATAACACCACTCACGGGATGTTCTCCAGGTCGGCTGCGATAGCTCTAATTCGTTCTTTTAACAGCTGCATAATATTTCCCAGTGAGAAGTACCTTTATCTCGTCTTCCATTGACAGGCGTTTACTTTATTGCCTGCCCCCCTCCTTCCTGCTACAGACAGAGCTGCATTACACACCTCTGTCTATACATCCTCCTAACTGGAGCTTTTATTTCAATGGAGTAGATCCCCAAGAGTGGAATTGCTCAATTGAAGGGTACATGCATTTTTTTTTTTTAAATTTCAGTCGATGTTGCCAGATTGCTTTCCAAAACTGCTGTGATACATCACACTTTCTCCAACAATTCATGAGCCTACTACTTCTTCGCATCCCCTGCACCACTAGGTGTTAGCATTATTTTTATTTTTATTACTTGCCAGTCTGATGGGGATGAAATGAAGTCTCGGAATTTTAAGTTCCTGTAAACCAGGGTGCTTGTGCATCTTTCTGTGTTTGCTGGCTGTTTGGATTTGAGCAGTGTCTCACCTAGTCTTACCCTCTGCCTAGCTCCAATCCTCCTCATTCATTTCTTATCAGTTTGTGGGAGCTCTTTGCATTCTGTGGCATTAGACTTTTATTTGACATCTCTGTTGCAAATAGCTTTGTACTCAAATTTCTTGTTTTTTATATTGACTTTATGAATGATATCTGTTGCCACACAAAAAAGTAATATTGTGAAGTCAAATGTCTTTCTTTTCAAATATGGCTTGCTTGTGTTTTTGGTGCCCTGAGACTGCCTTTGTCATTTTTTTTGCATTTTCTTCCAAGATATTTATTATTTTAATTTTTTTGGCGGTTAACTCCTTAATCCATCTGGGGTCTATTTATCGATATGATGTAAAATGAAGTTTCGGCTTTCTTACAAAAGATAGCTGGTTGTGCAAGTTTCATTAATGAAGCAATTACTCTTTTTCCCACTGAAGACCATCGGTGCCCTGTAGTGGACTCTCCTGAAGACGGGGACTGCGTTCCGACCTCTCTGTTGCGTTCCCCTGATCTATGGGTCGCTTCCTCAGCAGCACCATTTGCATTGGATCATAGGGGCCTCGCTGTGTGCTGGGCTCTCATAAGCCAAGTTCTTCCCCCTACCCCTTTCTTTCATAGGATCCGGCTACTGCTGCCTTTATTCTCCTACACAAACTTTGAAATTATTTAATTCAGTGATGTCTTCCTCACCACTGGGTCCCAGCGACTCACGCGGGGTCATGCATGCAACAGGGGGCAGGAAGTGTTTGCTGAGCGTTGTTGCCTCTCTTCTCCTCCCCCAACAGGTCCTACCCCCCCACCTCCAGGACTATGAAAAGTATCAAATACTCACATTCAAGCCGAAAGTCGTTACCGTGAAAAGGTGTACAGAATACAAATCTAACTGAATAGAGAAAGCTTCAGAGAGGCTGAGGCTCTCAGATGGTTATCATATTTGAGACCCTTGAAGCAAAGAGATAAGGCATTCACTTATTGAACACCTGTTTATTGAACACCTGTTTATTGAACACCCACTGTTTGCCAGACCTTATTCTAGGTCTGGAGACATGGTGGTGGCCAAGACCAAGGCAAAAATTTGACGATGGTATTGTGTTTATTATTTTTCAGTGTGATGATGATATTGTGGCAATGTTTAAAACAAAGAGTCCCTCTTTCAGAAATATATACTGAAGCATTTACAGGTAAAATGATACGAATCTGGAATTTGTTTCTAAACAATCCAGGGTTGGGAGAAACAGATGGAGGTATTGACAAAACAAGACTGGCCGCGAATGGGCAATTACGGAAGTTCAGTGACGGTCTAATGGGATTTATTATACTATTCTCTCTACTTTTGTCTTATTTGAAATATTCCATAATGAAAATGTTTTTTAAATGCATACAGAGCATTATTATATTCCAGGCATTAATCTAATTGCCTTACCTCAATTAATTCATCAAATCCTCAAAAAAGCCCTGTCTTAGTTGGTTGGGGCTGCTTGAACAAAATACCATAGACTGGGTGGCTTAAACAACAGACATTTTTATTTCTTACTGTCAGGAGGCTGGAAAGTTCCAGATCAAGTTGTTGGCAGATTGGTGAAGGCCCTCTCTCTGGCTTGCAGACGGCCACTTTCTCTCTGTGCCCACACATTGGGAAGGGGCACAGTGGCGGGGGGAGAGAGAAAGAGCGAGCTTTCTGATCTCTTTTGATAAGGAAACTAATTCTATTATGAGTGCTCCTCCCACAGGCCCCACCTCCAAATACAATCACATTGGGGGTTATTACTTCTACACATGAAGTTGGGGGTGCACAGTTCAGCCCATGGTAAGCACTGTGAGGTGGTCACCGTCATCCCAGGGGAGAAAATTGAGGTCCCACGAGATCTGGTAGCTTGCCCAGGATCACAGCTAGTAACTGTGGCAGAGCTGCCGGGCACCACGGCCTTGCTCTCAAAACACTATGTTCTACTCGCACACCTTCTATGTCTACCTTTCACAGCAACGAACCTATAAATTACTATATCTATAATTTCATGTAGCAGGAAGGGCCATGAAAGATAAAACTGACGTAGGGTTGTGGAGTAGAGAAAGAAGACCGCTCGTAGGAGAAGGAGGGATTGCCGGTGGGGTCTTCCCTCAGCATGGGCAACCAGAGAAGGTCCCTCAGAGGAGCTGGGGGAGCTGACACTGACGCAGGCGGGGAGGCGGCGCGGGGCTGTTCAAGCAGAGGGACCAGCGAGTGTGCAGACGCTGAGCCGGAAACAGGGAGGTCTGCGGGGCTGGACCGGCCTACCGGGCGGAGGCAGTAAAGCCACGCTGCGGGAGCAGGTCTTACCGCCACCCACAGTGCGGCACTGAGGTTCACAGAAAGGAGCTGAGATAACTCAGTAAGATCATATGATTTACTGGGTTTATTAGCTCAAGGGTCATTTAAATACATTTTCTATATTTTGCAGTGTGAAATTTATCTATAACAGAGGAATAATTTAATTCCGAAGCCAAATTAACTGCTCTTTGCCGTCTTGCAAAGTCACCCGCTTTTGATTTTTTTTTTCATAACTTGATTCAGTTTTTCTGCTCTTGCCACATTTTCTCCAGCTCCTCCGTTCTTTTTTCGGTGGTTATAATGTTATTATCTTATTATTAGTTGCCAAGCATGGATAACTCAGTGTTCCAATTGATCTTTGCTGCTTATAAAATGCCAAATCAACTGGAAGCCCTGAAAGCAAGTGGTTAGTGCGTTCTGAAAGCCAGTGTAGACAGAAAACCGTGTGTGCCATGGGCTGGGGACCGGGTGTGCATGACCTCCAACGCGCTGAATTTCTCGGTGTTGACTAGCCTCCGTGTCAGAGGAGTGTCCACAAGGCAGCCACTCAAGGGTGCAGGTGGTGGTGACTGTTTGTGTCAGACTCTTGCTGTGTGTGGCGGAGAGCTAGTTCATATTCGCTCTCCGTCAGTATCTGACGGTGTCCAGTTCAGTGGCTTCCTCAGAGAAAATGTGCTCAAGTACAGCGTTCCCCTTGGAAAGCATGGCTGGCAGCTTGCTGGTAGCGCGGCCTGCGCACAAAGCACACCCATTGGGTAAAACAGGAATGTGCGCGTAGCGGTCAGCAGGTCCTTCTGCCATTTTGACTTGAACCTGGAGAGTGTCAACCATGGGTGAGCGAGGCTGGGGCACAGACAGTTGCTTGGTTCACTGCATGGCGGAATCACCCCTGAAGTTGCAAGCTGGAAGAAAAGAGGGTGAAGACGGCACATCGAACAGACTAAAAGGAGAGCCATAAGATAACGTCTTTTCCCTTGGGTAGGAGGAAGCCATTGCAAAGGACGAACTTATCCGTGAATGAGAGTGCCTGGTCTGTCCCTTCAGACTGTCAGCTGGTGAGGCTTTGCCGGTTCTTGGCTAGTTTGGGGAGCCAGCTGTGGGATATAGAATCGAGAAGAAGTGGAGAAGGAAATGGACAGGAGGCCCTCCATCTGGGGCTCGGGAGGGATTTTTCAGGGTGCTGAAGGAAGCACGTTGGAAGAACTTCAGGGAGGATGAGAAAGGCAGATGGGAATGGAAAGGTGGATTTTAAGAAATACTGATTCAGATGACGTGTCCCTCCATGATGTTTGAGAAACGTAATTGAGGAATTTGAGTAATCTTGAGTTTTTTGTTGTTGGATTGATTCTTTGACTCCTACACCTCCTTGTGGACTGGACCACAGGGCTGCAGGGAAAGGAGTGGGTGCTGGGGAGGCTTCTCTGGTAAGATGGTAGATCGGCCAAAGATTGGGTAGAAGCTCATGCCAAACCATACAATTCTTTTTTTTTTTTTTTTTAAGATTTTATTTATTTTTAGAGAGAGAGGAAGGGAAGGAGAAAGAGGGGGAGAGAAACAGCAATGTATGGTTGCCTCTCACATGGCCCTCACTGGAGACCTGGCCTGCAACCCAGGCGTGTGCCCTGACTGGGAATCGACAAACCGTACAATTCTGACATTAGAATTTATCTTTTGGTTTTAGGTGCTTGGTAAAAAAAAAAAGAAAGAAAGAAAGCCAGAAGAAATAAAAGCTCTAGCTAGAAGGTCAAGAGATCTACAGATTTGCCCTTGCTTCGTTAGCTGGTCCCACCCATATATAATATTCCACAGATTATTGAGCAAATTGTTCCACGTCCCAGGCCTTAGCTAGAAGCTGGGCATTTAAAGATCAATTGTTCATCTTTCTGGATAATTCTGAGCTGTGTGTTGAACGGAGGGTAGGAGCTTATCAACAGACAATGGAAGGAATGGAATTTTCGGCTGAGGGAACAGCATGTGCTAAGACACAAAGGCTTAAAATGGACATAAGTCTTCCAAAAGCAGAAAGCATTCCAACGAACCTCAAATCCAGTGTACTTGTGGTTGCAAAAAGACATGATTACCTTTTTTGGATCCTCTTGGCCTTTGAAGCAACCCTTTCTCATACCTACCTGTACTGCCTGGTACCTGTGTGCGTCCTGCCGTTTTCTTCCCTGTATTTTCCAAGGGCCTAAAGGTGGGGACTACAGCCTCGCCCTGTGGCCAAGCTCTGTGGCCAGATGGCGGGGGTTTATATCCCATGTGACCGTGGGCACCTGCCTCAGTGTCCTGCTCTGCGGAATGGGAATCCCAGCTGTGACATCAAGGGTGAGTGACTTCAAAGGCAGATGGGAATGGAAAGGTGGATTTTAAGAAATACTGATGCAGCCCTGGCTGGTGTAGCTTAGTGGACTGAGCACGGGCTGGGAACCAAAGGGTCCCGGTTCGATTCCCAGTCGGGGCGCATGCCTGGGTTGCAGGCCAGGTCCCCAGTGAGGGCCATGTGAGGAGCAACCATACATTGCTGTTTCTCTCCCTCTCTGTCTCCCTCCCTTCCCCTCTCTCTAAAAATAAATAAATAAAATCTTAAAAAAAAATACTGATGCAAATTATGTGTCCCTCCATGATGCTTGAGAAACATAATTGAGGAATTTGAGTAATTCCTCAAATCACTCAAATTTCACACAGTGAAATCTCAACTTCCCCCTTGTAAAATGAGATGATTCTATTTCTCTTTCATGGGGTTGAAATGAGGTAGTTTAAGTGATGCATGTACAGGAGCTGACACAGAGTAGGTGCTTAAAAAGTATTTATTTTTAAATCCCACGGACCTGTACTCCATCAGTCCTGCAGACCTGGGGCATGTGACTGGGGCATCAGGCCGCTGGACAGCCAGCATGGGAAAGGCACCTCGGAGGACAGGCGAGTTCACCACCACCTTATTTACAGATGAGGAAGCTGAAGTCCAGAGAGGGCCAGGACTCATACAAGGACACACAGCACGCAGGAGTGAGTAGACCTGGGAGAACAGCCCAGGTCTTCATGTCTCCTGTCCAGGGAGCTTTCAGACCCTCCCTCTGGGCCTTCGGACACCGCGGGTCCGGGGAGCCTGTGGGGACTGTCATAAGTCACGGAGGTGTCAAGCTAACAGGACCTGACTATTTCTGACCATACCTCACACTGATGGGCTCTGGTTTCAGGTGGTCAGGCAGATAATTTCTTCACTGCTTTCGTTGTCCTGAGACCCCAAGTCCCACGTTTGCTTCCAGTTGAGCCTGAGCACGGCGCGTGGGTCGCTTGCTTCTGGACGCTGGGGTGTGGCTTTCACCCTTGCTGGGTCCAGTGTGGCTCGTTGTGGCTGAGTCCTTCCAGCCTTTGGCCTGTCCCACTTGGCCAAGCATGGTGGCAGCAGGGAGGGTAGAGAAGCCGCACGGCCCTGCCCTCCTCCTGGGTGGATGAGGTCAAGAGGGCTTTCCCGAGTCAGCCGGCAGGTCTGAGTCCCGATCACCACGCCATAGCTGTGTGACCTTGGCAAAGTCTCCTCACTCACAGGCCTCAGTTTGCTCCTCTGTCGAATGGAGGGGACGCTGGACTTGCCCTCAGAGCAGTGTTGCTGCGGGGACCGAGTGAGCTAGCGCCGGTACATGGTCATCGTAGTCATCATTAGCATCTCATTCAATAACAGCCCTTAACATTGACATCCAAGGGGCCCCAAGCACCACAACCTGGTGCCTTTGACCCGAAAAAGGGCACGTTTATATTGCCGCCATGTCTCACCGTGGCAGGCCCGGAGGCTGTGCACACTCGTCGTCACGAAAGGCACAGCTCAGCGGCGCCCTGGTGTCTGTGGGAGCACGAGTGACGGCCGGGATGCGGTGCCGCACAATGGGCAAAGCCCCTCTTATCCGCAGTACGTGGCTGCCCCTCATGCACCTCTAGGCTTTACAATTCAAACCTCACACAGCACCTGCTGGGCTTCAGAGAAGCTGGCCCTCTGCTTATGATGAGGGTGCAGAGGCTGAGGGAGTCACACTTGGGTCCAAGAGTGCCTCTGGGGTGACCCCAGGGGATGTGGTCCCTGGACGGGGGTGGGGGGTGAGGGGAGGTGGTGGTTTGAATGACACTACAACCCCCCTCCTGGTCCCCTGGGCTCTGCCTCCTTGCTTGCTCTCTCTGCGTCCTGCAGAAGATGGAGTCCTCCTGAATGAGGCTTGGGAACGCTGCCACTGTTCAATGAGCTAATGGTGAAACTGGAAACTCAAGGGCTGGTCGCAGAGGGAAAAAAAAAGAGACAAGCTTTGATTCATGGGCAGGAGGATCAGTGAATGGGGAAGACTCATCCTGCGGTAGTCGTAATGCAAGGAAATGCCTGAGTGGCACGTCCTTCATCCTTCGAACAGAGTCCTTCCCAGAGAGAGGAAGGTCACGCCAGTGGGGACCTCAGTTAGCATCAGGGGTGGGCAGGGGCGGCCAGGGAGCCCTCTGCTCTTGGGGCAAACCGATCTGGGCTCAGTCCCAGCGCTGCCTGCGCAGGGAGCAAGACTGGCGAGCCTCAGCTGTGAAGTGGGGGTGGCAGTGCTGGCCGTCACGGGGCTGCCTGGAGCAGACTGCGTAAACTGCCTGTCTGAGCCGGGCACAAAACAGGGAATGGGGCTCACGAAGTAAAAATGCCTGGAAGCTTTTTTTAATTTAATTAGGGCAGAATGGAGAGAATTTCCTGTGTCTTTAGAAGAGGGGGATAAATTCTCAGCTGCCTCCATTGGTTCTGAATGAATGAATGAGTCCATTTCTACAGCATCAGACCTGATTTCTGGGGCTGAGGCAGGTGCAAGGGGAGGGGTAAGTAGCTGAAGTCATAAAAATGTTTCTAAAGGTAACAACTCACGCGCCTGTGGGTTACCACTTACAGGTGCTTTCCCATACTGTCTGTCTCATCTGCTCTTCATATAGACTAAGTGAGCTGGAGGTTGTGATCACAGTGCAGGCAAGGGCTTAGGGATCAGAGAGGGGCAGTGATTTGTCCCATGTCACACAGCTAGTAGATCGCAGAACTAGGCCTCCAGTTTGGACCTTCTGCTTCCAAATCCTTAGCTCCATCTTAATTTGGGAGGAAATGAAAACTGCTGAGAATAGAGGAGAAGCAACATTATAGTGTGAGGAGAGTGTTATTTTTCCGTGATCGGTTATAGAAGTTTCTTCAAACCTCCAGACTTGTGAATTTCTTTGCAAACATATTTTGTGATAGGAAAGCAACTCGGCTGCAGCAAGAAAGCCTTCAACTCACCAATGTTTTGGTTCACATATCAAGTTCCCAAATTAATTGAGCCTTCGTCTGAGCACTGGGCGGGCGGTAAGAAAGCTGCCCAGCCTGAAATGGGGCGATAGTAGTAATTAATGAAGCCGGTTTGGGTGAGGAGCCTCAGCTTGCAGGGTAAACAGGGAAAGGTGATATTATATTTTATTTTTTCTAATAACTGCTCCCACTGTGCTCTATTGAGTTTCATCTTTCTTGCCGGGTAGCTGAAGAACACCACAAGCTGATTCCATAATTTTCCAATCACTTTCAGTTATTAAAAAAAACAATTTCATCTTGGTTATTAAGACTCAATCCTTTCATTTTAAAATGTCAATCTCGTGTAAAACTTGGAGCACCCCTCTGGGGTTGCACGTGTGTGTTCATGCCCGCACCTGTGTGCCGTTTGTGTGTGCACACACACACACATACTTGTGTGTTCGTGCCTACACATGCATGTGCGTGTGTGTGCATGCACACATGCTCATGTGTGTGTGCTCTCTCGGGTCAGGGAGAAAGTTGCCTCCTTGTGTGCTGCCTCTGGAGAGTGGGCTGAGCCACTGGCTGGCTCAGACCTGCTGCCCCCTTGGCAGAGAGCTGGTGCCCCACGGTTTTGCCCGTGTTTCTGCTCAATGCGCGGTGTCTGCGAGGCTGGTGCCAAGGTCAGGCTCTTCGGGGAGCAGGTGCTGCTCAGGTGCAGCTCAGGCTCTATGACCCCTTCCCCTCTCGGTTCTCACGGGTGCCTGGGGACCCAGCTCACAGCTCTGACCCCCAGGGCCCCTGCCTGGTCTTGGGAGTGGGCCAGGATGTTGACGTCAGTCCTCTCCGCCTCCCTTGATGTCCACTCAAGCTGCAGGAAACCCACAGGGCCTTGCCACACCTCTCTGTCCCGGCGGACCCTCTGTCCCTTTCTCCCTGCACCCTGGGACTGTCCAGCCTGGTGGCATGGAGTGTGTTGCAGTTTCACTGGCAGTTTGCTCACTGGCGCCTGATGGGGGGAGGAGCAGGCGAGGTGGTTTCAGGAGCTCCTGGCTGTGTAGACAGACAGCTGGACGTGCCCTCTGCGCTCCTCCCCAGACTTCTCGCTGCACTGTTCACTGGTGAAGGCCGTCTCCTGTCACTGGGGCTGTGGGAACTGCCAGGACTCCAAGAATCAGACCTTTCTCGAGGTGGCCACTTTGCTCTGTGCAGTGAACCTCTGCAGCCCCTTCGGAGGGAGGGCGGGAGGGGAAAGCGCAGACCTCCTGTGAACAGCTGGAGCACAGTTACTCTGGCACC
>PVJI01011176.1:0-57206 GCA_004026765.1 Micronycteris hirsuta
ACCACCCAGCCTTTATTGTATGAAATGTTGAAGGGAGTTATATGAGGTATGGAGGAATATCAACAGGGGAGTGGTAGGGGGAGAGGGTGGGAATGGGGCACAGAACAAGTAGCATAAATGGGAGGTAGACAACAGACAAGGGGAGGTTAGAACAGTATAGGAAGTACAGGAGCAGAAGGACTTATGTGTAGGACCTATGCACAAAACTAAAGGGAGGGGAAAGGGGGGTAAGGGGGAGGGGAGAGTGAAGGGGGGAAATGGGGCAACTGTAACAGCATAATCAATAAAATATAGTTAAAAAAAGAGATGAAGAGTTATTATGGGAGTGGTGGAGGAATTATTAGATGAGGTGATTTCTAAGTTTACTTAAAGTGTATGAGGAAACTACCCACGCAGGGTCAGGGGAAGAGGGCGAGGGAAAGGCTTGTGCGTGGCTGCTGCCCGCAGTAGGGAAGAACTGCGGTGTGTTCTCGCGTGTCTGAGCAACTCAGCACAGAGCAGGGTGGGGAGGCGAGTGGGGAGGAAGAAGAGACTGCAGACCCAGGCTCAGGACCAGGTCAGGTAGAGCCGTGTGGGCTGTGGTGAAGGTTGTGGATTTAATTCTGAATGGGATGGGAAGCTATTGGAGGGTTTTAACCAAAAAGTGATGATTTGGTTTATGTTTTAAAAAGCCCATGCTGGCATCATGTGGAGTCTAGACTGGAGGGATAGAGTGGAAGCAGAGAGGCTTGCTGGTGGCTGTGATGGTGATTTTGACAGCAGGACGGCAGGATCAGTCTAGGCATTGCACTAGGTGTGGAGGAATCAGAGACTGTATGTGATTTTGCCCTGGGCCACTAGCTGGGGGATGGTGGTACCTTGTCGTGGGTGTGGAAGAGAGAGAGCCTTCCGTGTTCTCCCTTCGGGGCCCTTCTCCTTCTTCCAGTGAGTTCCCCCCATTCTTTGGGTGGTTGTCCCTGCTGTGAAAAGGCGTCTGCCTGTGTTTACTTCCCTCAGCACTCTGCTCCTTGGTTCTTTTTTTTTTTTTTTAAGATTTTATTTATTTATTTTTAGAGAGGGGAAGGGAGGGAAAAAGAGAGAGAGAGAGAAACATCAGTGTGTGGTTGCCTCTCACGTGGCCCCCACTAGGGGCCTGGCCCGCAACCCAGGCATGTGCCCTGACTGTGAATCGAACCTGCGACTCTTTGGTTTGCAGCCCGCGCTCAATCCACTGAGCTACTCCAGCCGGAGCTGCTCCTTGGTTCTTGATGGCTCACACACTGGGGCCTCCCTCCTGGGGAACTCAGTGCCTGCACTCCGTGGAGCACAGACGTTCCTTACAGGTGCTTGCCCTGAGGGTTAGGAGGTGGTTCTATAGGGCAGAACTGCAGGCCCAGCCTCCTTCTAACCAGAGCTGCTCTCGTCACCTGTTTTATGTATGAGGTTTGTTTGTGAGCTTTTATTTGAAGACAAGGATCATTAGCCTTGAAAATTTTGAAAACCACTTCTTAAAAGGTGTACTTACTTGGGAAGACCTCTAGGAGCCATGTCAGTGGGGGAGACTTTAGGCCAACAGAGCAGGTGAGTAGGAAAGGTGTTTGGGGCTGTGTGCTCTCCAGCTGAGCTTAGAAACCTGGGGGTGGGGGCCGGGAGAGACCATATGGAGTGGAGGGAGCAGGAAGGTGGTCTTCGGAGCCAGTGTCCTGACTTTCAGCATCAGAAGCAGTGTGAGCGGCCTGACCTCACAATGGGGGTCATTGCACACACCCTGTCAAGTACCAACGAATGTTACCCCGAGGAATGAATGAGATAACGGATGTGAGTACCTGCAGACTGCAACGTGAGATGCGCCTATCAGAGTCACGGGAGGGGAGTGAGGGGTTCCCTTGGCTGGGGGAGAGGCTATCCCATGCCTGGACAGGTCTGAGGAGTAAGCTGAGACCTGCCCAGCTTTTCTCAAGGTCCTGAGGAAGGCTGCATTCGCTCATTTTGTACTTAGCATCTCCCACGCGCCAGGCACTGTGGTCACACACAGGTGGGAAAATGCTGGGCTTGGGGTAGGAGGATTCAGTTCTTTCTTGGGAAAGTGTCTCCCAGACTCCAGCTTATCTTAGGTGTGTCTTATATATAGACTAAGGGCTGGAAGATTTTCCAAGGCCAAAGTGCAGGGCTGTCCTAACTAGAGATCTCGTGGGGGCTGCCAGTTAGGGAAACTTTTTCTTCATTGCTGGGCTTATGGTTCATATTTGAAAAAAAGGTTTCAAGTCAAGTATTAAACTCACAGCGTGGTTTGCTCTTGGCTCCAAACTTTTACTACAGGACAAGGACTCTGCACCCGTCCTTGGGGGTCCCTCCATGGTTTGTGCTGCGTGGTAGGGAACTGGCCTGCAGTGGGACCTCCCTCACAACTCTTGTTTCCAGAGGCCAGCTGAGGTTACTGAGGGAGACAGACCCCACCTAGTTCATTCCCTAGACTGAGACCATGATGAGCTTCTAGCCTGCCTATGGTGGGGATTTTATCACAATCTAAAGTTTCTTTTCATCATTTTTTTTCTGGGCCCAGGGCTCACTTGCTGTCAGCTTTGGCTGGTGTCCTGAAGTAAGAGGGTCATCTCTGTGCTTTGCCATCTCTTCGTGCTTGGCAATTACGGAGCTGTTCTCACCTGACTGCAAAGGCCTCTGGTTCCTTGCCTTTCCTGGCTCCCTGCCCTGCCCTGCCCAGGCTACATGGGGCTGGTTGGTGGGGAGGGAGGGCTTCTGGCTCTTTCCGTAGAGAGCACTGCTCTCGGGCATGTGGCAGGTCCTGAGAGCACATGACACCTCTCAGGGCTCCGAGGTGCAGCTGTGAGTTGTGACTGTCTCACAATCTCCCGCCTGGACCCGGCTTTCCTCTCGCGTGGTCTGGCTGCTTCCCTTGGCCCCTTCCCTTCATATTCAAGACCTCCCAAATATCTCTGGGTTTCACAGTCCCTTCTTTTCTTAGGGACCCCAAACTTCTCTTTCCTGCTTCCTTCCTCTCTCTAGACCAGGGAACCTTTTCTATGTGTGTAGATTTTCTGTGTGTCTTTCTATACCCCATCCTCTCAGGTCCTGAATTTGTGAAACTCAGGCTCTTTTTCCTTTTTCTGAGGAACCTCCCTTCTCTGAGACACTGACCATTGAATTCATAATATTCTCCGGGGGGCCAGATGAAACCGGAACTATCAGGGAGAAGGCTTTTTTTGAACATTTCAAGCTGGGCTTGTCACCTCCTGGAACCCTTAGGAAACTCAGAACCAGTTACTCTCAGTGAGTATAAGATGCTCTGGAGCCATCTTTTCTATATTCTCTCCAGTCTTAGAATTAGCGTTTTCCCTAAGGAGTCCTGATTAGTTTTCTGAAGAATGGTACGAGAAACCAACATCTGGGTGCTAGGTATACATTTTGCCAATTTGGATTGGAGGGTGTTTTGTTTTTAAATGAAGGTGAATTCATATAACATAAAATTAACCATTATGAAGGGACCAATTTAGTGGCATTTAGTACATTCAGAGTGTTGTGCAACCACCAGCTCTATCTAGTTCCAAAACATTTCCATTAACCAAAATAAAAGCGCATCCCTACTAAGCGGTTGTTCCCTCTTACCTACTCTCTGTTCTCCTGGCAACCACAACTTTGCTTTTGTTTCTATGCATTTAGCTGTCCTGAATATTTCTTTAAAAAAATATTTTTAAAGCCTTTGATGAGGAAATTTACCAAAGGCTTTTAAAAAATATATATTTATTTTTAGAGCGAGGGAAGGGAGGGAGAGAAACATCGGTGTGAAAGAGATGCCTCTTGCACACCCCTAACTGGGAACCTGGCCTGCAACCCAGGCATGTGCCCTGAATTGAACTGGTGGCCTTTTGGTTCTCAGGCCAACACTCAATCCACTGAGCCCCACCAGCCAGGGCTGAATATTTCATGTGAACTGAATATTTCATATTGTACAATATATCAGCTTTTGTGTATGGTTTCATTCACTGAATATAATCTCAAGACCCTGGCACAGTGTTTATGGTATCACCAGGCTGTTACCTGCTCTGTTCTATCCACGGTTAGCATTGGGCCTGTGTCTTTCATTGTGTAACCTGTGATGATGGGGACGTTGGATTCTAGCCCCCGGGTGATTTTCATGTTGGGCCAATGGGCAGAGGAAAGCACTTGGAGCTGGAGAGGGTTGGGGAGCAGAAGTCTTAATCATTGTCATGATTGTTCCCTAGGACATTAGATGAATTAATCCTGGGTTTTGTTACCTCATCATTCATATTACTAATTTTTACGTCCCTAGTAAGTAGTGCTTTTACTCATCATAAACATATGACAAAGCTCCTATTTTGTAGGAACGGAAGATGCATGAGTCATTTTCTGCATGAAAACAGGATAATTATTAAAGAGATGATTACAAAATGCCAAAAATCCCCATTCTTGATTTTCTTGCACATGTTAATTCAAGGTGAACATTGGTGAAATTTCAAAGGATAGTTGACGTTTTCAAAATACTATTCAACTTGGTCCCTTAATCACAGGGATGTCCTTGACTTGAAAGGACATCAATATTGCTTGAGAGGTTTCAAAGTGTTTTCATTCTTGAACATTCTTTGGCATCAGGTGTGCTGGGTTTAGATTGCTGCCTGAAGGTCTCTCTGGGGAGATAAAACATAACTAATTATACTCCCAATGTGTAAGGGGGCTGCAGGCACAGGCTGCACCAGCCAGCACACTCCGTCCATCTCCCTGACCACAGCACTTGCCCTAAGTGGGGGGATAGGGAACAAGTCAGCCAGGGGAGCCCCAGAGGGTATATCTGGGTGATGGTCATTTGAGCTCTTCCAGAAATGAGTGGATGGTGAAGCTCCTGGTTGGTGAGGGGACCTCCATGTGGAGCCAAAATAGAGCCTGTCCAGAAGCGGTAGAGCCCAGAGATGGGTTCTGGTGTCATCGTTTGGGCCCGGAATCAAGCCACTGCTGAAACTAACACCGTATCTGGATGTTTGGGAACTACACTTTTATTGCTGCTGTTGCTTAAACCAGCTTGTGTTGTGCTTTCTGTCATTTGTAGCTGAAATATAGTTGGCATTCCTCGGATCCAATTCCTTGCTTCAAGGCTGACTTAGAGAGGCTAAGTGATGTGTCCAAGGCCACTCAGCTGTGGAGTGTAAGAGCAGGAGGTAGGAAACCGACACGGAGGCAAAGGCTGGTTTTACCACACTCCCCAACTCTGGGAATTCATTGGCCGCAGATACGGGACTTTTGGGGGTTATGTAAAAGTGGGACTGTACAGCTTCTGATTTTGAGCCAATATGAAAGAAATTGATTTTGGGGGGGTCAGATATCATGCTCATTTAGCATGTTTATTAAGAATGATAGAGATTTTTAATATCTTTACTCATATACCTTTTGTACTTCCATCCTCATTATTTTCTTGATGTCAAAGTCACATAAAAATCCCTTTCTTTTAACCGTCTTTTTTTTTAGGAATCAAGTTCTCCTTCAAATTTCCTTTTGGTATAGGTAGACAGATGGGGAGAAGGGGGATATTTACTTGTGTGTCTGGGTGGCAGAGATTGTGAGGCCTCAGCACACACAAGGTGACAGTTTCGATGAGTCAGTCGTATGTAGTGGGCGTGTTTCCAAAGAGATGACTGAGGCATATCCAATTAATTGTGAGTCTTCATGGGGACAGTAGACAGATTATTTGATTTTAAGACCAAGAGTGTCACAGTGTTAGGACTTACATGGTGAATAAAGGGACCGTCTGTAGTGAATCTGCCTAGGAAAGAGTCAGGGGGTGGGATGGAGCTGTTAGGGCAGCTTGGAGCAGCCTGTGATGCCAGGGCCCACGGGCCTCATTTAGTCCTTTGGAGACTGCAGTGCAGAGTGGGCTTTAGTGCAAAAGGAAAATATATGTATTTCTTTTTTTCTTACCGAGTTAAGTAGTTCAACCTTGGCATTGCTTAGAAGATTTGAGGTTATTCCTGGTGGAATATTCCATAGACTGGAAAATTCTGAAATAAAGAAGGACCATCTTATGATATGAGTTGAAAAAAAGAAATGACAGGGCTGGGTTGTTTTATCCACAGTCTGCCGAAGGCATCTCTGGGCAGTGTATGGATCTGGGAGAAATCACCCTGCCCATTCAATGAGATTTGAGTTAAGACATTGTCTCTTTCAGTCTTTTGTGTGTGTGTTGGTGAGTTCACAAGGATCAGAAGAGACCCTAGAGCTAACTGGAAACCTGGCGAGCATTCTCTGCACAAAGAATTCATACCAAGAGACAGTGTATTTTGCAGTGTATAATGTACACTTTTTTGCCCACATTTTTTAGGGAAAATAGGGTGTGTATTATATAGGAATATAATGATTACATACCATGGGTATAATAATCCCCTGTATAATGTGCACAAAAATGTGAGTGTACCTTATACACAGCAAAATATGGTATATTGGCATGTCTGCTCTCACTATCTTAAGAAACCAGAAGAATTAGGTTCTGCAGTTTTGGTGCCATTTGTCCTATATTGGTCCCCTGTAGAGGTCATCATGGATATGGACAGGTGGCATTTTGCACCATCATCTCTCAATGGTCATACGGGTGATGACTTCAGACTCTTGGTTATCCCAAGCCCTAATGTCTGCGTGACTAGAGACCCGGGTCCATCTTCCCTCTAAGTGGCATGATGCTGTTGTTCTGAAGATACCTAGGGGACTGGATTTCGTTTGAACCCATTGAAGAGACGTTTTGATTTGGTTTTTATGTTTTGCCATCTCGAGATGCTGAAGTCTCTATCTGAAAACAAAGGAGTGCTTTTCGATCCAGACAGTGATCAGACGATACCACGTTCTCTGCCGCGACACATCCCGGGGTGTGGCTTCACACCCCTGTGCCTGGCTTGTGACGCTAACTCTTCTAGGTGTTCATGTTGATTCTACATACCAGTAATGGCAGATACAAACTTCTTCATAACTGCAGACATCACATCTTCTACCTCGTCCATCTGGAGGAGATGGGGGAAACATTTTTATCAGTAAATCTAGTAGTCCCCCAGTTAGTCCTCACATTGGGGGAAAGCAGTCTTGGGTCCCTCTGTACGTGTTTTTTTTTCCCCTAGTGGAAGAAGCCTCTTACTGGACAGTAATGTAGGGAGGTGGGTCTCAGTCTAACTCTCGGGCCTCTAAATGTTTTGGGATTTTCGAAAACTCTTAGGTAGCCCCCGACAAATGTTTTTGGGGTTCTTGTTATGTCCCAGACACCACTCTAGGCAGAGCTGTGCAGCTGCGTGTCCTCAGGAAAAATACTGAATTCAGTGTTGGGGGGGACTGGTTGTTGCTGAATGCTTCCTCTTTTGCATCCTATCCAAATCCCTCCCTGATCTGGTCTTTCCTGCTGGTGCTCTATACCTTCCTCCCTTTGCATCCCCTTCCTCATCATGCCTATGATTCCATGCTGCCTCCCCTTTGCACAGTCTGTTTCCTTTACCTGGTACACACTTTTCATCTGTGGTAAACACTTCGAGCCTGAGTTCAGGCATCATTTTTTTAGTGAACCCACTGTCTGCCTCCCAGTTGGTTCTCCTTCACTCTGTCTTCTTCAGGCTCAGTGGACAGCTATTTGCATAAATGTCTGTGTCCCCGTTAGATGAGTAGTTACTTGAGATCAGGCACCATGCCTTCTATTTTCCTTTCATGGCACAGAGCCTGGCATATCCCATACCTACCCAGTAAAGATGAGATGAAAGAACTCTGGGCTTGCCATGACTCCCAGAGTTTGCCTCTTGACAGACACACCATTATCTCAAAGCTTACATATAGGACATAGATAGTTTACAGATAGTCATAAGGTTGTTCACCTCTGGGTGCCCATTGTGTGCTTCCGCCCAGTGTGTGGTTACCAGTCACTGAATGACTTGGCTTAGTTATTCCTTTAATCTGTCTCTGTCTTTCCACTGAAACCAGAGGGTCACTCCTGGAGTCAGGAAGTCACATTTTTAGAGCTGCGCTCATAGTGGTGCTCACTAAATGTTTGTTGGATGATGGTATGAACTTGCGCAAGGTCAAATGTATTAAATGTGGGGTTGGCTGGTAAATCTTTCATGAGTTTCCATCCTTGTGCCTGGAGCCTAGACACTGAATGTTCCCCTCACTCTTCCCACTTCCCTATCCCCCAGGCTCTCCTCTGCGGAACCCTGTGCTTGTTCCATGGGACATGGATTGAAAACCTCTGATGGAGAAGGTGAGGCCATGGGAGGCCAGGTATCTTTTTGAGCAACTCCCATGAGTTGTGGCAAGGTCAGAATCTAAATCATTTTTCATCCTTCCTGTGGACCCCAAGACTTCCTGGTGTATCAGAATGACACATCACACTGAAAAAGCACGGATTTCAGGCTTGCCTTCAGGGGGCTGACTGACTGGGGCACTGTAGCGATGGCCTTAGGGAGCCAGTTTTACGAGTTCTCCTGAGAAGGTCTCAGTTTGGAACTTGCAGTCCTACTCTGCGTTGTGTCTGTGATCTAGTCTGTGTGACCTTTTCCTTCCCAAAGTCCCTGTGTCACTAAGTGTCTGGGTTTACAATAATTTCTCATACATCGTAAATATTTTGAAAATCGAATCAACTTACAGCCTCAGGGGGGTTCGTGCGGTGCATAAAGCTGTCAGGAAACAAAATACAAGGAAAAATTATTTTCAAATAAAAAATATGAACTAACTCTAAAATAGAGTTTAAGTATTAGCCCAGTTGTTTAGTAAAACCGTTTATAAATTATCAAATACAGAAAGGTGAATACAGCATGTAAGTAAATCTTTGTTTTGAGGTCCCTGTAATTATCCAACTACTTCCCAACGGCCTTGTCTATTATTCTTCTCAAGTGATTTGAATAGGGTTCTTGATATTGCTGTGTAACTGACGAATGTCAAGAGGAGTTTGTAGTTACGGACAGTACCTTAGAAGCCTGACGTCTGCTATCAGTGTTCCTCTTAAAATCTTGCACGCATAGGAGATGAGAAACCTCTGCATTCATATAAAACAAACAAGTTAAAAATAGTACCTTGACCAGGCTACTCGGCAGGCACGTCACATTGTGATATGACCAACGAGGCCACAGGTCAGAACTTGCGCGGAGACGACCTGATCTCAGAGGACAACCTGTTTGCTCTGCCCTGACAGCTCAGCCCACCACAGTGATTGATCTCCCTTGTCTTAGGCTCACCCAGGCCCTTGGCCCTCAGGGTTATGGTAGTAACTCCCCTTATCGGACACTCTTTTTCCATGTAACTTCTGCTTCTACTGGGTTCTCTTTGCAACTGAATCCTGATTTGTTACTACTCAGCACTCACCGTTAGCCCTTGGGCAAAGATCTCACCATCCTTATTAACGTTAACCCAGTAGGTGACTTGGATTTTGTTGTCTGGCAGGCTGAAGTACAATATTCTGGTGATGCGTGCATTCAGGTTATTCATCTGTTGTAAAGAAGTCGTAAGTTAGAGTGTAGAGAGCAGAGGAAGAAGAACTGCAGAATGTTGCATTCTGAAACAACTATGCATCATTCAATTCATTTATTCAAATATTTATTGATCCTGTAGTATGAGTTAGTCACCTAGCTGGGTGCTGGTGTGCCTGAAGTAACCACACAAACAGGGTCTAATTCCAGACGTTGCTGTTTATCTCACTTTCTTTCTTGGAAGGACAGTGGTACCTACACTAGACAAAATTTTACTTTTCCATTACTTCTCATCCAATTTAAAGACTGTTTCTTTTTACGGCCTACTGGCAGCCTACTCTGTACTTGATTATTTTGGGAGACCTTGTTAAGGATATGTTTTAGATTGCTTGAAACAGAGCCCGGCACCTAGAAAGTCCTCAGTGATTATTATTTTGTTATAACTACTGTCACTATTCCTTCGACCACTGGGAGCAAATGAATACCTCACATGTAGATTAACCCCCTCCCTTGCTCCTGCTGTGACTACTGATAAGTTACTTCTCTCACTTTGGTCACCAGTAAAATGGGAATAAGAATCCCTACCTCCCAGATCTGTGGTGAGGATAAAACGTTATTCATTATCTAAGGACAACTGGCTTTGTACCTGGCAGATAGAAGGCACTGAGAAAACACTTGTCCTCCGGTGCCCTTGCTCTCTGCTTTCCCGATGTAAACATGGATCCACGTATATGATCACTAAGGGGAAATATGTATCCCGTTTCCTCATATTTGTCTCTGGAACAATGTTCCAGAGCCCATTTCTACTTTCTCACACTAGAGGTTGACGGACTAGGCTTAAGCACAGAGGACAGCCATGCCAGGGGCCATGTGGATGAGCTTACCTCGATGGAGCTCTGCTTGGCACTGACAGTGATGATTTCCCTGAACATTGTGTTCGAAAGAGTTATGGCAATGTTGGCATTTTTAGGAACAGGAGGAAGGGGCCTACTAGGTGTGATGACTTTCCTGTTAAAGAAAGCCTAGAGAGAAAAAAACAGAAATCCTCATCATTCGGTGAGACTAATATCAATTTCAGTGCCTTTGGAGTCCCAGCTGAGATGTGGAGGAGTGAGTGACTCCATGTGGGCACTGCAATGGATGAGCATGAAGACGAAGAGCAGTAGACCTCCCCAGCCTCTGCTGAGGGAGGGTGGGGAGTCATAGGGTACGTGGAGACTGGGGAAGGGCCTCACTGTAAAGGAGGAAGCACTGCTTTTCTTTGGCTGATTAGCCCAGATGCAGTGCAAATCAGGCCCCCAGACCTCTGATTTTCCAAGAGAAGCCACAAATTCTTATTTTTTTTCAGGTGAATTCCCCCTTTAAGTGTTGCTTCAAGTAAGGTGTTTGTGTGTGTATGCATTTGTTCATAACTCATAGTGCCTACCATTTTTTTTTTTAACATGTTCTCCCAACCAAGAAGGACCTCCTTGTCAAGCTCAGGGCCATTTTATCTATGAAACATTTCCATAGGTATTCTGGCCTCCATTGAATAATTGCATTTCATATGCATTTTCCCCTTTGCTTATAAAATTCAAACTCTAGAAGGCAGGAAATTTGAAAAGTTCAGAGAAGTATGAAGAAGGGAAAGGGGATCTTGGGTGACATCTCATATTTCTCATTTTTTGTTGGCATACCTAATATAATTTTTATTTTACTTTAAAAAATTAACAGTGCCTTTATAAGCATTTTGAAAAACTTCTAGTGATCTCATACTTGACTCAATTATTTCCCTTTTGTTCCAGTCTAGTTTTTCTCCTTTTCTCATTGTTAATATTTATATTTCTTTGTCCTTAAATATATGTACACTTAGGATATTTGTACAAATGGATTCCCAGAAGTGCAGTGAAGTGGGTGAAAAAACCTTGCCTTTCTTTGGTATTCCTTGTGGTTGGGATGGCTGGGTGGGGTGAGTTGGCCCTTTTTGTTTTCTTGTATATTTTCCCATGAGTGTCTAGACCTGTGCTTGCCACATCCTGTTGATAAAGAAATGATTGCCATTGTTGGAATGCCTCTTAGGCATTGTACATTGGACTTAAATGGAAGGAAAACATGGCTGACCCCCATGTTGGATGCTCAGGTGTTGTGGTGGAAGCCTGGGAGAGCAACCCCATGACAAATATCTGAGGTCTGAGAAGGAATGAAGGTTGGTTTGTCGTGTCATTAGAGTATATTTTGAGTTCAAGGATATTTCCTGCTTTCCTGCAGAATTTATCATAATAACAAAGAACACTTACACAGTAGAGGATTGAAAGACCTTGTTCAGATGCCTGGAGACTTCTAATGTAGTACTTGAACAACCAAGTAGCTGCAGGAAAGAGGAAAGAGAGGGCATGGAGGGACCCAACATAACGGGTGCTGTGCCCTGGGTTCTCTGCCTGGCTTTGCCCTCCAGGTGGGGGACCATCCCTTTCCCTCAAACCCTGGCAGAAAGCTGGTGCTACACTGGCTTATTCTTATGCATCTAGGAAGAATCTTCAGGGAGTAAGGTGACGCAAGGACTCTGCCCTGTCTCTAATGTGCCACAACTGCCAAGGTTAGGACAAGGTTTGCTGCCCTTGCCCTGTGTTTTGGCTACTCTGCAACTAGGCACTGTCACCAATTTCCGGTTTTGGCTGTAATGATGTCAGCCAATTAATCAAGTCCTATCACCCCTGTATACTTGATATATATGGACATACTGGAAGAAATCTCTGCCTCTCAGCCTCCCTGGTGTGAAGCACCGGGACTGCTCTTGCTCAGGCTCCATGCATGTGTGCCGTTTGCAAGCCATCTTGGCCTGGGATGCCACCACCGAGACTCCTAAGGGGCTTTTCATCCTGTTCTATCCTGGATAACAGGTCACAGTAATTTGGAGAAGCAGCTAAACTGCCACATTCTCTTCCCTGAGGGTGGTGAGGAGTTTGTTGGGTGCTTGCAGCTCATAGGCTCATCCTCTTCTGTCACCCAGTGGGATTCCTAGGGAGGATTGGCTACACTCTGCGTTGACCTGGGCAGCCCCTGGGAGGTTGGGTGTTTGTACTCACGGTTCTTGCATTCAGTGAAATGACTGAGATCAATGTCACATGATTCTGCTTCTTTCAACTGTGAATGAGCCACCAGTTAGGTTTGCAGAGGAAACGCAGCAGGCCCACCTACTTCCTCCCACCACCTCCTCTCCTCCTCCTCCCCTGTCCTCCTGTCCTTCTTCCTCTTCTATTTCCTGGCCTCCTTTTTGGCAGAACTCATTCTCTCCCTCCCCCCAGCCTGAGGCACTGTCCTTTCCTGCTGCAGGGGTCTTTTGGGCCAGAGGGGATCTTGCCTCCCCTAGTCTCTGGACTCCTGAAGGCTGCTGTGTCCTGTTCACGTCTCTCCCAGCCTCAGGCCATAACTGAGGAAAGGGCTTCTTCCTGTCTTCCACCCAATGACAGATTTTTTCGATAGTACCCTCCCCTTTCCTATGACTTACATTTTCTTGCAATTTAACTGTCAGCAGTTGAGAAATGATGTTATCCAAGGGCAGAGGGACAGGGACAGGCAACGTATCTGTGACCCTGGGAAAGATACAGGTGGAGAGTTGCATGATTTTACATTTCTGGATTTTACCCAAACATTGGCGATAACCCATCCATTGATGATACAGCTGCAATGATGTCCTGCTGCTTAAATTTTGCAACTGCCTGAGCCCTTCCACCTTCAGTTTTAGTCATGAAGGAAGGTGCAAGAATACCTGGGAAAATTACCAAAGTCGGGCATTTGACCAGTGTTCCCACATGGAGGAATTTATCCTTCATGTGCACTTTGGTGAGCATATTTGTGTGAGACCTTACGTATCAGCTTAGGGTACAAAGTTAATCATTGGAAAAAGCAACTATTCTTTGTTAAGGGACTGGTTAAATAAACTATAGTGCATCTTCATAAAGGAGTTGTAGGTAGAAATAACATAAGAAGAAGCTATTTGCTGATGCATCTGATTCCAAGGAATTTTTTAATGTGAAACAATTGGAGTATAGATATTACATAATATCTACCCATTTCTGTTTATGGATGTACACACATATTAGTTGCCTATACAGGTAATATCTCTAAAAGCCAAAAAGAGGGACTAGATTCACTGGTTGCTTCCAGGGAGTATAATTAGCCAGTTAGTGTGTATGGGTGTGTAGGAGACTTTAGTGTACAGCTTTTTGTATCTTTTGAATTTTGATCCATGTAAATGCATTGCTTATGCAAAAAACTAGAACACAATATAAGTGTGCTTAGTAGGTGGAATTCAAGCTAAGTGGGCTGTTTCCAAACAGAGACCCATCTCTAGGCCTGTTTATTGGTCATTGAGGAGGACTTTTAATCAAGATGGTGGTGTAGGCAGACATGGCTCACCTCTTTGCACAACCACATCAAAATTACAACTAAAATATAGAAGAACCATCACTCAGTACCATCAGAAACTGAGCTAAATGGAAGTCTGACAACTATGTAATTAAAGAAACCACATCCATCTAGACTGGTAGGAGGGGTGCAAACATGGAACGGGCTGGTCCTTCCCTCACCCATGTGTGGTGGATAAAAATTCGGGAGGGATTATCTTGGGAGTGAGGAGTCCCAACACCAACCAGGTCCCCCAGCCCAGGGTTCCAGTGCCAGGAAGATAAGTCCCCACAACTTCTGGCTGCAAAAACCAGCGGGGATTGAGCGGGGAAGAAACTTCTAGAGCCCCAGGCAGTTCCTCTTAAAGAACCTACACACAGACTCACCTACTCAGACTCATTCCCTCTGAGCTCCAGCATCAGAGTAGTAACTTGAAAGTCCCCAGCGACATACAGGGAGAAACTGAAATGTCTGGCATCAAGGTGAGAAGAGGTTGTCCCTTTTCTGAACCCTCCCCCAACAAAGGCACAGAGCCACAGAGCCAGCAAGCTGGTGCCATATCTGAGACTACATCAACCTGGCTAACACTATTTAACACCTTGGAGATCCCAGAGACTCCGCCCAACTCAACTTATGGGCCAACCCAAGCTGCTTTTACATATGAACGACTGGTCTTTGCTCATGCTTCACAACTTCCTAAATCCTCTCAAGCAATCAACAGCTGGCCTCAGTGAGCTCCAGGCCCTGAACTAGAATCAGCCAGCCTAGATTCACAGCCAGGCTTCACCTTGGAATCTCCAAGCCTAGCACAAGTAGCAACCATCTCAGATTGCTTTATAGCTCAGGCAGTGTGACCATGAGCAAAACAGAGGTGGGGGCTGAGCTTGACCCACACCACCAGGTAAACACCAGGGCCAGCGGACCCAGTGGGCAGCTAAAGACCACCATGGGGCACCACCACCCAGCCTCTGCACATTTGATCCTCCACAGAGGGTGGCATTTGGTAATAAATGGTCACAGCCAATCCTTGCAGCTGACTGGCTTGGGTAAATCACTTCCCGTGATCTGCCAACAGCAACCAAGGCTCAACTACAAGAAGAGGGTGTGCTCAGCCCACACAAAGGGCACTGCTCCAGTACCCAGCTTGGGTGATAGGGGAAGCTGGACCCTACAGGACACCTACTACATTAGGCCACACTATTAAGACATGGAGCCAAAGCAGCTCTACCTAATACATAGGAACAAATACAGGGAGGCTGACAAAATGAGGAGACAAAGAAACAGGGCCCAAACAAAAGAACATATTAAAACCCCAGAAAAAGAAATAAACAAAATGGAGATAAGCAATTTACCAGATGCAGAGTTCAAAACACTGGTTATACGGATGCTCAAGGAACTTAGTGAGGACCTCAGCAGCATAAAGAAGATCCACTCAGAAACAAAGGATTCACTAATTGAAATAAAGAACAATTTACAGGGGAACAACAGTAGAGTGGATGAAGCCAAGAATCAAATCAATGATTTGGAACATAAAGAAGCAAAAAACAACCAATCAGAACAACAAGAAGTAAAAAGAATCCAAACAAATAAGGATAGTATAAGCAGCCTCTGGGACAACTTCAAGAGGTCCAACATTCACTTAATAGGGGTGCCAGAAGGAGAAGAGAAAAAGCAAGAAATTGGAAATCTATTTAAAAAAATAAGGAAAGAAAACTTCCCTAATTTGGTGAAGGAAATAGACATGCAAGTCCAGGATGCACAGAGTCCCAAACAAATGAGATGCAAAGAGACCCACTCCAAGATACATCATAATTAAAATCCTTAAGAGTTAAAAATAAAGAGAGAATCTTAAAATCAGCAAGAGAAAAGAAGTTAGGCACCTACAGGAGAGTTCTCATAAGACTGTCAGCTAATTTCTCAAACGAAACTTTGCAGGCTAGAAGGGATTGGCAAGAAATATTTAGTCATGAAAAGCAGGGACCTACAGCCAAGATTGCTCTACCCAGCAAAGCTATCATTTAGAATCAAAGGGAGATAAAGAGCTTCCCAGACAAAAAAAAAAACTAAAAGACTTCATCATCACCAAACCATTATTAGATGAAATGTTTAAGGGACTTATTTAAGAAAAAGATGATCAAAACTATGAATAAAAAAATGGCAAAAAATGCAAATCTATCAAAAATTGAACCTAAAAAACAAACTAAGCAAAGAACAGAGACAGAATCATGGATACATAATGCATTTTGATGGTTGTCAGATGGGAGGCGGTTTTGGTGAATGGGTGAAGAGGTGAGGGGATTAAGAGGCACAAATAGGTAGTTACAGAATAGCCATGGGGATGTGAAGTACAGTATAGGAAATGGAGTAGCCAAACTACTTATATGCATGACCCATGGGCATGAACAACGGCGTGGGAATTGCCTGAGGGAATGAGGAGAGCTGGGTAGAGGGTGGCAAAGAGGGAAAATTGGGACAACTGTAATAGCATAATCAATAAAATTAAATTAAAAAAAGGAACTGTTGTGTTGGCTGAGCTAATCTATGAGGGTGCCCCCCTGTGTACCCGTGGGGACCTTCTGGCTCACAGGCCTACGGATCCAGAAAATGAGAAAAATGGTCTCACGTACGTCTTCACCAACTGAATGTACACTTTGTTGACCTTGATGTCCATGTCCTGGACTTGGAGGTTGACACATTGGGTGCTGTTCATGGAAATCCCAATTTTCAGAGTCACGTCCCCATTCACTTGAAATCCCAGGAGGCCGATAACAGGTCCTACTAGGCTGTGGACAACAAGACTCAGGTGAAAGCAGGCCTGGCTGCAGGCTATTGCTCAGCCAAAGCGGTAGGCGTTTTGGGAGTGAGCCTCACGGGTGTGTCCAGGTTATTGGAGAGAGGGAAAGATTGGTGCTTCCCAGTGAGCATGACAGTGCCGTGTGCACAGGATCAGAGGCTGGTCCATGGCAGGCATTCCATTAAACACTGGAAAATCCCTCTCCTGGCCAGACTTCAGGAAGTCTTCTTTGGCCAGAGGCAGCAGGCTGCCTTGTATCTAGATGCCCATTACAGGTTCACATTTGTGCCTAGCGCCCTGGCTGTCTGTTGTGTGGGCGGCAGCATAAGAAAGACCCTCGGTATACCAGAGCCTGGCCTTATTAGCATCGAATGTTCTGGGGAAGACGAATGGCTCTTCCTGCCACTGCTAATGTATTGGTCACAGACACGGGCTCTGGAGGCAGAGGGCCTGGATTCAAAGGCTTTCGCTATCATATCTCAGCTGTGTGACTGTAAGCAGGGTTTGTGACAGGTTAGCTGGTCTCACTTGGGTTCCTAATCTTGAGACAGGGCCACTTTTCTGATGAGGTCGTCAAGAGGTTTCAGGAAGGTGAGAGTGCCTCAGTTAAGTGCCTGGGTGGAGCTGGGTCAGTGAGAGGTACCTGTGCTGTGTGTGTTAGTGCAAGAAGTCTTCTTCCCAGTGTGGATTCCTGCCCCTCTGCTGTCTTCCTGTGTGCCCTGGGCCTACATGTTAACCTGTTCTTCCCCCACATGTTGCCTCTCACTGACGGGGACCACTTTTAGCCGTCCCTCTGTGCCCAGCGTGGCATCAGGTATGGAGTAGAGTTTATTAACTACCTGTTAGGTGGGTGAATGAACGTGTGCGCACATGCATGTTTACTGTGTTAGCTTCCTGAGTGCCATTAAACATCCCTTTCTCTCCCAGCTGCCTAGGACAGTGTGTGTAACAGTGGGCTGATTCTCCTTGGAGAGTGCAGACTATCTGGAAGGTGCGCTTCCCGAAATACCAGTGTTATCAGGACGAGACGCACTCTGTGGTTTCTGTCTGTGTTGGCCATCTGTCTAAATGTGCATATTTCCCAAGGAAATGTGTGTTTGTGGCTTGGCTAACACTCTTTGAGGGTGGAGCTTTTATGGGGTCGTTGTCCTGCCTTGGTCCTGTGGGCTGAGGAGGGGGACCACTGTGCCTGGTGCCTAATTTGCCCCACCCTCAGACATCCTGCCTACCTCTGTGCTGTCTCTGCCTGGTCCTGGAACACTGGATATTAAGGGCCTGGTCCAGGCCAACCCAGTTGAGTGACTGGGAGACAGTCTCACCCTTTTCCACCAATGAAGGCAGTAGTCACAGCTTGGACAAGGATCCCATCATCTGTCACCGCTGACATCATGTCCTCCACAGTTGCTTTTTGAACCTCTAATCTGCAAAGTGACAGCATCCATGGTCAGTTCTGGCTCAAGGGTTCAGCCTGAGCTGCAGGAGAAATGCCTTTGAAGCAGTGAGTTAACAATCTACCAACCCATCCCATGCCCTGGATTTCCCAGTCCTGTTACCCACCCAGTTCTTTCAACTCAAGAAATTTTGCTCATATTGCTCTGCAAAGGGGAGACTTTTAGCACAGAGCTGGGATATTGCTTTGTGAAAACATGGTTGTCTCTGTCCATGGGATCCATTATGGGAGGATGAACTAGAGTATCCCCGAACTTAAGCTTTCTTGTGTGCCATACCTTAGGGTCCAGGAAGCACTTACCCTAGCAGGAGATCTTTCAGGTCAATATTTCCGAGCAGGCCTGAGAGTGCATCACTGATGCCACCTGGCACCACACTGTTCAGTATGCCCTCGGTGGATTCTGTGAGCTCGCTGACTGTGTTGAGCACACCACTCACGGGGAGATTAGAGAGAAGAGAAGAGTCAGCTTTTCTTGCTGGATCCGTCTGTGCACTATTGGATAGTAGGCTTCCCAAGACCCCTTGGGCCAAGGGTATCAGGTTACTGACGGCATCAGATGGCAATGGGAGATTTGAGGACTTGCTGCTGCTCCCCTTGTCTGGGGAACCACTCTGGCTACCACCACCGAGGATGTTGAGGGGGCCAGTGAGGTCTAACAGAGACTGCAAGTCCAAGTTGGTCACTGTTTCTAACACTGTCCCAAGCAAACCAGCCAGATCCACCTCCTCACACTTGAGCATCTCCTCAATCTGCGGGGGCAGGGTGCTGTTCAGATCTGAAATGGAAAACAGACATGTTCTGACCATTAGCTGCCCAGCTGGTTCAGCAAGAGGAGCCTTCCTAGCTGAAGAGCCAGCTCGAAGAGTTTTGAGCCCATAGGCACTGTACATCCTGCCTTCTGGACACACCAACACCTGCTTTGCCCACCTTGAGGAGAGCCTGGCCACCTAGAAATGCACTAGTCCCTGTGAAGAGTTAACATTGATTAGCACATTCCTGAGGCTAGCCTGGTGTGAGTATGTTACTCTGAAGTGACTTGGGCATGGAATGAAAGGGCCCTGTTTAGCTGTTGAGCCCAGTAGCCTGGAATATAACATAGACTAGGCTCTGCCCTTGAAGGCAGGTGACCTGAGGCAGGGTCTTCTCTTTCCTGAGCCCCAGTATCTACAGCCGTCCATGCGTGTATGATGGGACCTACAGTGTGGGTCAGTGGGTGCTGGATGAAATGAGTGGTTGCCTTTTTAAGTGCCGAGTAAGGCAGGAGGTAGGTGAGGGAAGTGTTGGTGGAGCTGAGAGTTCTGGAGCTTCCTGGTCTCCATCTGGGTGAGTCTGTGCAATTCCCTTCCCTTCTGTCGGCCTCATTTTGCCCTTGTGTGTCCTTGGGCAGTCCTGCCTGTGGACACGCTGCCTCTGCCGCACCTCCTGCATCAGCTCTCGTCCTCCACCATGGAGGTGGAGCAGTGCTGACCATGGGTTTGCCTCCACACTGGAGAGAAGCAAGTCAGGGAGAATTGGAACCTCAGAAGATGGGGTAGCAGGGAGGGAAGGATGGTCAAGAGCCAAGTAGCAGAGCCGTGAAGTCACAGGGTTTTATCCTGTCATGCTACTCAGAAGAGCTGTCACAGCTGGAAGGTGGACAGCCTTGGCTGCCTAGCAGGAAAGTGAATTGGGCTGAGGGACGAGATTCCCAGCCAGTAGAGTAGCAGGAGGAAGAAGTCTGCTGGTATCAGCCCCTGTCAAGCTTTTGGAACTTGCCCACTGCTTCCTGTGCCGAGGGCTCCTCAGTGTGGAGTACCCTGGCCTGTTAGGGTGATGTGGACACACCTCCACCCTCAGTTTGTCTTAGAGAATGACTTGCACATGTGAACCCGGAGACCTGCACAGTAGTGTTTAGGTTAGCATTGGTTAGAGTAGCACACAGTGCACAAAAGCAACGTTGATGTGTAAATCATGGAGGATTCATCAGGTAGAATATTGCAGTGAAAATGAATGGGCGAAAATTTCTCATTACAGCATGGATGATTGACCTCAAACATAGGTAGGAGAGACAATACAAGAAGGCCACTTTTTGGGAAACTTTATAGCATGTAGTGCACATTTTTAGATTGAGAAGTAGTAGCCACATGTAGTAAAATATGAAGAATGACAATGTAAAATTGATCAGACTGGAGGCTTCTTCTGGAGGGAAGGAGAGAGGAGAAGGGAGAGATATGCAGCCCAGTAAGGGTCATGGGGCTGTTAACTCTACACCTGGTTTTATTCTTTTAATATTATTATTATTATTATTATTTTTTAGAGAGAAAGGGAGAGAAACATCGAGGTGAGAGAGAAAGCATCAACTGGTTGTTTCCTGTACCTGAATAGACCCGGGAATGTACATACCTGGACTGGAACTGAACCCGTAACCTAGGTATATATTTGATCAGAAATCGAACGAGCAAACTTTCAGTTACAGGATGACGCTCCAACCAAGTGAGCTTTGTAGGCCTGGGGGGTTTTATTCTTAATGTAGATGTTGGTTACAAAGGTGTTTGCTCTGTATACCTTTTCAGGTTTTGTATGTTTGACAATGAAATTCACTGCTGCCACCACCAGACACTGCTTGATGGACGTGCAGCTGTCCTCTGTACAGCTGTCTGAGCTTTTCTGTATATGTGAAGTAATTTGTAATGAGGCAGGATGGTTAGAGGAGTGGAACACGCGTTCCTAGAGGTAGAGCAGTGGTGGGGAGCTGTGAGGCTGGGCACTGTAGCCAGTAGGCAGGTGCCAAGTTTCCCTGTGTCACCCTGTCCTGTCATGCTGGAAGGCCGACCTAGGCCATGGCTTCAGAAGGCCATTAAGGGATGCATGAGGACTTTCCTGCTGGCCTTTGTCTGATGGTGAGTATTATTCCATTCCTTCATAGGGATTCTCTTGCAATTCCTGACTCCTTTGCCTTCAGGCCCCAAGAGATTCCATATCTCCCTGAGGAGGAACCTGAGACTAAGGAAGCTTGGGGACCACAATTCTGGTGAAGAGGTTTGGGGTTGGACCTGGATTTCTTATTTTATGGCTCCTGATCAACCAGGTCAATGCTTTAGGCACCCATGGGAGTCTGGGATGAGCTCTGAAGCCCAGCATTGAGAAACTGAGATTTCCTGGCACAGTGTCCAGGTGATGAGAATCATAGGCAGGCAACTGGACTTTGCTGGATCCAAGAGCTTCCTTTTCGAGGCTTGCTTTGACATGTTTTACCCAAAGCGTGGACCACAGACATGCAGCCTCCACATCATCTTGATCTTATTAGAAACCAGCACTGCTGTGCTACTGCTACACAGAAGGTCTGGGAGTGGGGCCAGCCAGCTGTTTCGTTATCAGGCTCCCAAGGTGATTCTGATACCACCTCCTCTATGAGAACAATTGTTCAAACAATATAAGTAGCCTTTGGGCTTAGAAATGAGGAGCACGGGTGAGGGGTATGAAAGTTAAAGGTGTATAGGTGGAACAGTTCTTACTTACAGTCAGTGAGTTGGCTGCTAGATATGAAGAACTTGGCCACAGGAAAACAGCTGGGTTTTGGAGTCTCGGATGGATATTTTATGGATGGAGATCCTCTTGGAATTGGGGGATATCTGAGGAACTGTTCGGATTGTAGCATAGGTCTTCTGCCAGAAAGATTTGGCAACACAGAAGGAAGGCTCAGAGGGTCAACCGCTGCTGCCTGGACAGCCAGTGTGATGACCAGGGCCCAGAGGGTCAGCATCTTGGCAGCCGGTATCTGCAAAGGAGGGCTCCGTCAGACACCACATTCCCAATGGACCAGGGGGCTGCCAGTATGTTCGTACTGGATGTACTCACAAGGCCCTAGCTCTCATAGGAGAGTGCCATTCCCATTGTAGATATTGTAGTTTGCATAGTGCATTCAAGGGACAATGTTTCAGCACACAGCAGTTAGTATCTCGCTAAGGGCTTCTATTGACTTCTATTTCACCCTTTCATCAAGGTGTGTATGGGCTGGTGGCACCGTTTGAGTACAGGCCACATCCTTCCCTGAAGGGTCCCACATTCTCCTGCCAGTCTTTGACTCAAACACATCCCTGGAGTGATCTGAGTCACCATCTGGGGGACTGGCCGGTTTTGAGTGATCCAGCTACAAGTGCTTTCTCTCCAGTGGTGGTGAAGGTCTCTCCCTGTTTCAGGTCAGGTAATAGAGAGTGGTATCTCTGTTGGTGTGAGCTCATCAAGGGCCCATTGCCTTGTGGAGTATAAGCAGATATCAGCTGCTTTAAATTGTCTGCAGAAACCAGAGAGGGGAGCCCCGTATCCTCACTAATGAGATGGTGATAGTTGTATAGTGTTGGCAGATATGCTCGCCTGTGCCATTGCCCAGCCCCCTGGTAGTTTTGCCTGGTCAGGACTAAACCACCCAATCAGCCACCCCCAGGCTTGGCACCTGCCACCTCTGGTTATTGGGGTGTCCTGTCATTTTACCTCAGTGTGCAGAGGCCAGAGTTACAGCTTTCGTAATCATCTCAGGTCTACTCTGTCTTTTTAAGGACCGTCATTCTGTTTTGGGAAAGCACTGGCATGGTTCGACGGTGGCACTAACCAGGTCACACTATTGCACTAGTGTCTGGCACAAAGCGGGCTCCCTGTGTAGGAAGTGAGTGGTTGAGTTAACCAGGCCATCCACCTTCTGTAGCCGCTTCTGTGTGCGAGGCAACGTGTGGTCCTACTGACCACCGGCCGTGTGGCCTTTTTCCTTGGCTGGGGTTGGGCAGCCATACTGGAGTGCTTGTGTAAATGTGTGAGTCTCAACACCACCTCTGTTGGTTGGGTAGGTCCATACACATGCACTTATTGAGTTCTGGCCAGGGTGCAAACATCTGTAACATCACACACTCCTCTTTCCAGCAAAGGCACAGAGCTGGCTTCACTTGCAGGCAGGAAAGCCCCGTTTGACTGTGAGCTCAGCTGTGTGACTCAGTGGAGGTCACTTCCTTTCCTGACGGTCAGAGTGCTCCCTTCTCGTGACTCTCAAAGTCTGTCTGTCTCTAACACTTTGGGTGACATGGAGGCTTGTGCCTGAAGGCCTTTTTCCTCAGTGAAGCAAGTAGTCTCTGAAGTTCTTCTCTATTTGGATTTTTTCCTCCAGGCAAGTTTTATAAAATCAGCCTTGTCAAGCTTTGTTCTTGCCATGGGTAGGTAGGCGCTGAGTACATCAAGCTGCCTGTCATTCACCAGCATCACCAAAGAGCCACTATTGCAGAAATGTTGGGAAGGACATAATCAGAAGCCAATGACAACCCTTCACATGGAACAAATTAGGCTTTATGAAAAAAAAATCATCATATTCTCATTACTTTACTAGTTTTATGCTCATCTGTGAGGAATTGGCATTTACTGTCTCAGGTGACATGTAGGTATCCTGTCAGGAAAAAAAATACAAGTCTGTGCCTGTGACTGAGTAGATGGCGATATTGGTAGACACTGTCTTTAGTGGGACCCTTTGAGAATCCCAGTTACAAATCCCCATTTTCTTTTTTTTTTTTTTTTTAAGATTTTATTTATTCACTTTAGAGAGAGGGTAAGGGAGGGAGACAGAGAGGGAGAGAAACAACAATGTATGGTTGCCTCTCACATGGCCCTCACTGGGGACCTGGCCCTAAACCCAGGCATGTGCCCTGACCGGGAATTGAACCGGGACCCTCTGGTTCCCAGCCTGCGCTCAATCCACTGAGCTACACCAGCCAGGGAACAAATCCCCATTCTCTAAAAGCAGAGGCATAGCTGGCAGTTGTGACAGCGGCCGTGCTAGTCAGTGCTGCGTGCATTACAGCGGGAAGGAGCATGGCTGAAGAGATTCCAAGTGCAAACCCCTACTGTCATTCTTTGATGAATCTCCTATGCTTGTTTCCAACCCCAAATTCTGACCCATTCATTCATGAATTTGATTGAGTTCTTACCTTTCCCAGTGTCGATGAGTCGGTGTTGATGGGCGCACGTTTTCAGAAGCTGCCTCTCCTGCTGTTGTGTCGATCTGTCAGATGGGAACCCACATCCTACTTTTATAGACCAGTGCTCTTGGGAAAGGCATCGGACATGAAGACATGTGATTCAAGTGTGCTGATAAGGGTGGCGTGATACAGGCTGATTTCCAAGATCGGTACCTGCTAATGGTTGTGACATTTGCGTGTCTCTCTGAGAAATGTCCGTGGTGCCTGGAAGTTTTTCAGAGGGGGCATCCTGGCCAGGTACTGTCCCCTCCCTAATTTCAACCTTTACAGGCCTGTTATCTCTGAGTTGTGCAGACGTGGTGAATGGCAGAGTAGAGCCGTCTGTAAGGCCACAGGTGCCAACTCACTGAGAGCCCTTTAGTAAAGGTGCCAGCACTGTGTCCCTAGTTGGCACTCAGCACTGAGTGACCAATACTAGGGTGTGGACCCAAGGAGAGGATTTGAGGTCGCTTTGGACAGGGTATCTCCCTGTTAAGTGACATTTTATATCAGGCGTGTGATTGGAAGTGTCCAAACATGCAAATATTTGGGAATGGAGCGATGGACACATGAAGATGGAAACATAGAGGGCGTCTGGAGTGGGCGAGAACATGACTTCGGGCCTCGGGGGATGTCAGCCTGGTTGTTCCATGATGAGCTCAGCCCCTTTCCTTTCCCAGAGTGCCCTGGGGTGAGAGTGCAATGGTTTCAGGTGTGTGCTGCCCTTTTTCTTTGTGTTTTAGAAATGTCAGTGTCTGTGCCGGGCTTCCTCTCACGTGCTCCTTATTTAACAGCTCCTAAACTCCCAGAGCCCATGCTCTGGGCCTGGGGCTTTCCCCTGTTGAGGAGGGCTATTCTCAGTCATCTGTTCAGTTCCTACCACTGGAAGTTTTGTCATTTTGCACATCCTGTCACGATCCTGCTGTGTGGTGTCATCACAGCTTTAGAAAGCAATAGCCTGGGAGAGGAGATCATTTTGACAAAGCGTATGGTCAGAGCCTGCTTCTGCTCTCTTGAAGTGGGGGGGTTGGTTTGGGTCCGTGCCTTCGAGCAGGCTCAGCATGTTTGCTGCCTGGCCCTTCCCAAGCCCACTGTGGTTCTCATAGTGTGAACCTCAAGTGTTGTTCCAGTTGCCAAAGGCCCATTTTGGGCTTTGCTGAAATGTCAGCTGCATAGAACAAATGGCAGTTGACCTTTTCTCAGAGAGCAGAACCAAGCGTTTTCACACTTGTTGATAAGTAGGAGACAAAACCCACTTTCCTGGGTCTTATTTTTCTTGGACATTTGAGGAAAATCGAGTGATCATGTAGGTGAAATCTGTGACACCCACTCGTGGGTGTGGCCCTTGATTTTGGTGTCGCTAATGGTTTTGCTGGACCCAAAGAATGATCCCAACTCCAGAAGTGGGGAAAGGCACATCCGGGATGCAGCCTTGGATGGCCCCTTGGGGCTTCCTGGTTCCTTGTCTTTGTGTCTCAGCCTTAGGAGGTGGGGCAGCTATTGAATCTGCTAATCCAGCGTCCACATGAAATGGTTTCTCAGAAGGTGGCTTAGCAGGCTGAGCAGTAGGGCTCCCTTGTTGTCAAACCCTAAGTGATTTGACCTTCTGAGTCTTGAAAGAGGGGGTCCTTTCAAGGCTGGCCAAGGCTTGGCTGGCACACAAGTGCCTGGTAATAATGCAGGTACCAATTCTTAATGTCCTGTGGGTGGAGATGTCAGCCTCCATAAAAGAGAAGCCCATAGGCTCTGCTCCATCTTCTAGGCTCCTTGGATCCTAGTAGATCCTTGTATGACTCTAGGGAACCAGAAGAGACCTATTCCAGACAAAATGGAGATCGACTGTCTCATCTCCCTTGTCAGTGGGGGTTCACACCCAGATTTAATATGATTCAGAGAAAGAATGGAATGTGATGTGTGGGGACCCGGACCACACTAAGAGTGGCTGGGAGTCGGCAGTGCGTGGGAGCTTCAGCACAGGGCCTAGAGCTCAGCAACTGCCCGGGAGGTGTTCGCTGACCCTGCTATAAGCGCTTTGTGCAGGGTCTTATCCTGGCCCCTCTGTGTCCCTCTTGGCCTATCCTGTACCTTATAGGTGGGAGCTCCTTCTGGGTTGCCTTTCCAGGCAGTGAGCTGTTCTTAAGCCTGTTTAGGCCCTGAGATTGGGTCATGCCTTTCTTGAAATGCCCACCCACCCCTTCCTGCCAGGCCCCTTGCGTAACTGAAGGCCTATGTGTGCTGTGCCAGACCCGGAGTCTGGAGAACTGGGGCCCTATTGTCTCTCCTGAACCTGCTGGCCTCAGAGAGGTCAGGGAGACAATGGCAGTTATGTTGCTGTCCAAGAAGGAAGGGCCTTCAGTGATAAGGCCCAACATCCAGGAGGCCAGGTAACAACAGTGATAATGACATCACCCACAGTTGACACTGTCTGAGCATCTCCTGTGTGTCTGGAGCCATTCTCTCTCATTTCATCCTCACTACAGCCCTACGAGATTGGGACTACGGTTCTCCCCATTATATAGAGAAGAAAACTGAGGCCCACTGTGGGGAGGCCACATCCCAGGGTCAAACAACCATTGAGAGGGGCCAGGCAAGCACTCAAAGCCTGCCTCCAGAGTCACATTGTTTAGATAGCCCTCGACCCACCAGCCCTTGACCCACCACATTGCCAAGATCAGCAAAGTGTGGGATCCCGGCCAAGAGATTGTCCCACTGTAAGGGGAGGTTGTAAGGCCAAAACAGAAGGCAGGAGGGCACAACTGGCTTTCTTATTCCTGATGCTCAGGGGAGTGGCCAAGACCCAGGACATTATGCACAGGTGGTCTGATGTGGCCCGAACATAGCTCGAGTGTGGCCCAGATTGGCTCAGAAGTGCCTGAACATGACCTAGATGTGCCTTGGCTGTCCAGCCCCCAAGACTGCCAGAGGCACAACGACTCCGGAGTTGGGATAAAGATACATTCCAGACTGCAGAAGTCATAGACAACTATTTATTTATTGCAGAGAGGGACACCTACAGAGTTCGTTTTCACTGGAAGCCAGCCTACCCTGGATGGCCACTGTCCAAGTCTTCACTGGAAGACAGGAGAAGGGTCTGGGGTTCTATGCGGAGGTCGGGGTGACCACAAGAGCATCCTGGAATTGGAGAAGGAAAGTCAAATGGGTTTTTTAGCTCTTGCCTTGTGATTTATGTTGGTTTGTCCTCGTCAAGGTGACTACTGGCATTGGGGGTCATGACCATGAACTCACTCATACAGAATTCCTGGAAAGATCAGAGGAGGAGGGTCTGTGTGTGAAAATTGATGCCATGCAGGGGTTTGGAGAGCAGGCAAAATATTGCATGCAGAGTGTGGGGTTGCATAGGACTGTTGCCCCCAGCTGATCACCGATCTCCCAAAAGTTTCGTCAAATGGAGATTCCTGGTTGTATCCACTGGGTCTTAGGCAGCTACATTTTAAACAGACTTGGCTTTTTTTTTTTTTAACAACTAAGTGTGATATGAAGAACTTAATCCATTAGATTTTCCCCAACATTTTATTATGAGTATTTTCAAACATACAATAAAGTTGAAAGAATTTTATAGTGAGCACTCATATACTCATCACCTAGATGCTCCTATAAACTTTTAAAAACCATACTTGCTTTATCTTATAGCTAACTACTTATTTATTTGTTCAACTAGATTTTAGAACATATCGTAAAGCTATAAAAAGGAAATAAATGAACTGCTTAGTCCAAAACAAATGAATAAAACAAAATAGGAATTTTGGAAACAGTTCCAAAGAATGACATGATACTTTTCCAGCCCAAACTGTAAATGTTGTGATATAAATTGATTAAAAGAAGAAGAAAAAAAAAAGAGGACAATTGCCAAATGCCCCCTAATAAGAGATATGTGAAGTAGGGGAAATAAACTGGTGTCCATATACTGTACAGATACCAGTTGTCCATTCAGCATGAATCAAGCGCAAGTATGTGTCTTAGATGAATAGATTGCTTTTACTTTAATCAGATTATTGTAATGCGGCCCATTAGTGCATGACCTGTGTATTCAGACATCTGCTGAGTTGTATGGATGAGGAAGCTGGCTGCGCTCAGAGAGGCCAGAGGACCTGCCTGAGGCCCCACGGCTGGAGAGAGGCAGAGCTGGGGTGTGAAGGGGTCCTCTGGTCACCGAGTCTAGACTCTCAGCCTCTTTCAGTACCACCCACAGAACTGTTCTCATTATTCGCCATCACAGACAGCTGAAGGGTGGACATGGTTTTTGAGAAGGGCAGCTGATAAGTCAAATGTCAACCTGCCTTAATGAAGCCTCCTGCCCTTCCCCCAAATTTGACTTGAGTGGGGTGGGGCACTTTTGAGACTTCCTTTCTTCCGGGGGTTTCTTTGGAACTAAATCACTCAGGAATTCAGTGGTACCAATCCACAACTTTGGGCAAATCAGGACTAGTAAGAGTTACGGGTTTGGTCCGAAATGCCTCCCTGGTCTTTGCTTTGGCACCTTGACCGTGGAAGGGTGGGCCGTTACCTGTGGATTTTCTTAATTGTAATAATTCTGCTTTCAATGTCTCTCCTCCTCTAGGGTAGACTAGAAATTCCAAGAAGGCAGGGGTTTCTGTCTGTTGTGTTCACAGTTGTGATCAGTGCCTGGCACACAGTAGGTGCTTAGTAAATTCCTGCTGCCCAGCTGACTGAGAGGGAACCACCTCACTGTCATTGGCTCATGCGGATATTGGGACCCAAAGCAGGGGGTTATCAGGGCAGGTGCTGAGTGCAAATCTCAACTCTGCCACCTACTGAGTGTGTGACCTTGGAAATGGACTTGTCATCTCTAGTCTCAGTCTCCCCATCTGTAAAATGGGGATTATGACAGGATGCACCTCACAGGGTGGTTGTGAAAACTGAGCATGATGCTGCCTATACCCCAGTACCTGGCACAAAATGATTATGGGCTGTTAAATATTGTTAATGATAATATTTGGGGGTGGGGTGGGGGTGATGCTGCTACAACCCCTCTCCCCAGCAGCTGCCAAGGAGAGTCATATGCTCAATAAGAATTTATTGAGCATCTACTGTGCCAAGCCTTACTGAATGAATGAAGGAACAAATGATTGACAGGAGGGTGGAATATGTTGGAGGTGTATTGACCTGAGGCAAGGGCGGTTGTATTCTTCCACTTACGATGAGGAAGTGAGGCCCTGAAAGAAGAAGGGACTTGCCCAAGGTTCCCCATGAGTGACTGGAGGGGTCAGGGTTGGAGCATGGCCCGACCTCCCAGCCCAGGGCTCTCCCAGGGACTGTGTCCTCCCTTGGGGAAGGATGTTTAACCCCACTCACCTTGGTCAGAGACCATGAAGCTGCCTTGAACCCCAAGCCCTTCACCATCGGCACTGATATCCCAGGTCTTAATTTGCCTGAAATAACAAATACGGTCAGAGACTGGTGGGCCTGGGGTGGAACTGGGCAGCTCTGGGCACACGTGCAGTTCCCAGAGGGGGATTCAGGATCTGGCATGCCCAGTTCAGACTGTCCCTTTTGCCTCTGCTCATCTGCTCTCCTGCCCAGCATCCACTCAATTCCCTAACCTTTGCCTCCAGCACTGGCTGTGGCTGCTCCAAAGGGCACCCCTCACATCCTCTCACATTCCTGCTTAAGAACCATCAGGGCCTCCTGTCACCCAGAGCTTGGCATAGGTTACCAGTTTTCCCCACCCTCATGACCTGAGGCTTAATTAGAATAATTCCACCCTTTCTCTGGCTTCCTCCATTACCATCACAAATAACATTTTTAACAATAGCAATGGCTGAGAAACGTTGAGCACCAACTGTGCTAGGCGCTGCCCAGCCCCCTACAAACAGCATCTCTTTTATGTTTCTGAGGAAGGTACTCTAATTTTCCCATTTTACACATGGGGAAACTGAAGCTCAGAATAATAAGGCAGCATATCTAAGGCCAGGCAGCCAGCAAGAGGGGGAGTCAAGACTTGAACCAGGTCTGCCTGAGGCTTGTCTATTTACACCTCTGTCTCCTGTCCTCATCCCTGTGAGGCTGGGACATTGCCTGGGTTATCTTTGCATGCCTGGGCTCTGGGACCAGTAAAGCAAGATGGAGATGGGAGAGCTCATTTTCAGATGGGCGAGTGGGAAGGCTTCCCGTGGTGGAATTTGAACTAGGGTGGCACATAAATAAAAGGAGCCCCAAATGGAGAATCAGGCAGGAGAAATATCATGCCACCCCCAAAGCCCTGGGAAGTGGGGAGATGGATAGCAAAGGCACGCACCATTCTCATTTGGAAGCAGAACAGAAGCAAGAATCTCCGTAGTGATGTCTTTCAGAAGCTCAGGCTGTGAAAGAGAAGCGGCACTGTTACCCTGGCTGAGATCCCCAAGTCCTCCCAGCCATTCCTAGAATGGGCACAGCCCAGCCCCATGGTGAGGACAGCTGATGGAGACGCCGAAATCCCAAGTCTCCTGCCAGTCAAAGCTGCAAGAGCTCCTGGGGGACACAAACCCTGCTGGCCCTGGGGTCCAGTAGGTGAAGGGACTGGGGTACTTCAGAATGATGCACCCCCCCTCCCCTGCTCTCAAGGGCTCAGCAGAATGTGCCCAAGGAAATGTAGCCCTGTGCTTCCTGAGGTTCGGACCTCTCAAGGGGAGCTAGAAGTCCTGATTTTCATGAGGAAACCTCCCCACTTAAAAATATTACTAAAAAAATTAAAAAACAAAGTAAAAACATAAGGGAAAGAAAGGAAGGAAGGAAGGAGGGAAGGGAGGGAGGGAGGGAGGGAGGGAGGAAGGAAGGAAGGAAGGAAACAAAACAACAAAAAGTCTACCAAACACTCAGAAGACAGGACTCAGCCAGTTTCAGATCTGTGATTTAGTCTGACTCAGATGAAGAAACTGAGGACCAGAGGGAAGGGGCTGCGCAGGGTCACTGAGATGAGTTTATGACATAAAGCTATAAAAAGGAAATAAATGTGCTGCTTAGTCCAAAACAAATGAGTAGAACCAAATAGGAAATTTGGATACAGTTCCAAAGAATGAAATGATACTTTTCCAACCAAAACTGCCTATAGAAGAGATTTGTTTTCTAATTTTGGGTCAAAACTTCACAGAAGGAAAGTGTGTATCTGTATGTCTGTATGTGTGTGGTCTCAGCTATGTTCAGCATTCAGTAGGTGCTCAGTAAATGTTTGAATCAGGAGGTTGGGCTTTGTGGCTGATAATATGGAGGCTGGCCAGCCCACTATGGGGCTGCCCATGGGTACCTTGTTGAAAGCACATTCTGGGCAATATCTCCCTTGAAAATGGGCCATCCTGGGTTATTCCGTGTCCCCAGGGACAATCTGTTAATACTCACATTGAACAGGCCAATGTCTGAGTTCATCAGGTGGATCCGATCAGAGCTGCAACAGAAGATGCCCATGAGAATGATCCCTCCGAGTCTCATTCATTCATTCATCCATTCATTCAACTACTATTTATTGAGCATCTACTATGTACCAGGCACAATGTAAGCTGTGATGATATAGCAATGAACCAAATAAAATCCTTGCTTTACGGAGCTTACATTGTAATTGGGGGTGGAGTGGGGAGACAGAAAAGAAATAGTTGCCCAGAGAACTGAAAAATTGTCCTCAGGCATGAGGACCATGGTGAACTGGGGAGCTCGGTCTCCTCCTAAAGAGGTACCTGATTCCCAGCTCAACTGGTTGCTGCCATGTAGAAATGCAGGCCCACAACAGCCAGAAATTATTTTTAGATGTTGGTGACTCATTTATGTTAAAAACAAAAACAACTCTAACCCTATGTGGGCTGATTAAAACATCCATGGGCTTGATTTGTCCTAGGAGGCTCCAGTGTGTAGCCCCTGAACTCCCTCCGGGGCAGCAGGAGGGTGGTGGGGTGGGGGGAGAACAGGCGAGGACACAGAAGGCAGCTGGAGCCCTGTGCTTCTGGGCTGGGCTCCGTGACTGTCACTGCCTCCGTGTCGGAGGGATCCAGAATGGGCTGCCCGAGGCCGACGGGATGATGCTGGGCAGGCTGTTCCTGCAGCCAGGGTCAGCTACCTCATGGCTGCTGCAAGGCCACTTCCCTTTCCTTCTCTGCCTCTCACACTCAGTCCTCGACACTGGGACAGACCAGGTAAGGCAGACCTTCTGCCTGTCCTGGAGAAGCCATCACTGGATGCTCACACCCCAGAGACTCAAAACTTTGTGTTTAAAAAACCCAGTGGTCAACAGGTGGGACTCATTTTCATCACCAGACTCTTCACAGTGATTCACATGTTTACCTGACTTCATTTAAGCTGAGTATAAGTCGGTCACCTTCGGTGTGAAACTGAGCATCTGAGCTGGCTTCCTGCAACAAGAGAAGCTCAGGCCCCATTTCTTTTAGAGGATAAATCAAGGGTGGGGAGTGGGGTTGTGCAAGGAGGCTTTGGGGTCAAGCTGACACGAATGTCAGCTGCTGGCTCTGTGACCTTGGGAAAGGGTTCGGCCTCTCGGAGCCTCACTTTCCTCATCTATTTAATGGGGTAGTCCCTGTACCCACCCCCGCTGAACAGATAACCACATAGGGGTGTTGTGGGGAATGACGATTATGATGACGACAGCAGCCAGCATGCATGGAGCTCTCGCTGTGGAAAATGACTGAAAAGGGGGAGCAAAAGGCCTGACTGACTAAGAAGGTCACAGGGTCAGAGTTGGGCCCCCAAAGCTCCTGATTCTGGAGTTTAGAGCTCCCTATACTCCGATGCTACTGGGTGACAACAGTGGTGGAAACGTTTAGCAAAGTAAGAGTGGTGAACAGGCACAGTGAAGGCTCCCCAGATTGCTGCCAATGTCATGGGCAACGGAACTCACGATGCCCAGGGTGAAGAAGGGACGGCGGACTTCATTGGTGGCGAATACTTCCAGCACGATGAGTTGGGCCACCTTTGCATTGCCCTGGTCCAGAAGGAGCTCTGGGGACTCCTGGATTAGGAGCTTCACGATTTGCGTGTGCCCCAGCTGATTCGCAGCCTGGAAGGACATCAGACATGTATGTGGCCTCCCAAGTATTTCACCTCGGCCCACAGGTCCCATGTGGCCCGACCCGTGCCCAGCTTCCCAGCCTTCCTGCTCCCTCCCTGTGCTCCGGCCACACTGTCCTCTCGAATCCTGTAACAAATTGTTGCTCTCTCCATCTCACAGCCTTTGGTTTCACTTCTCCCTTGGCCTGGAATGCCCTTTCCTCCAGGGAAGCCCTCCCTAATTTCCCAGACTATCAGGTGCTCCAGTAATACTCTTATAACCCTTAGAATCTGTCCTTTGTAACTGAAATATTAGCTGTATAATTATTTGATTCAGGTCAAGCTGTCCTGTAAGACTGAAATCTTCACGAGGACAGGGACTCAGTCTGTAAGAGTCACCAGTGCTGGAAGGAAGGAGAGTGACCCCACACGTGTTTTTATTCCCCAGAGGCCCGTGGACGGACCACAGCAAACACCCGTCAAGCTGCAGATGGCCAAGGGACCGACCTTTTCACTGATCACCCTGATGTTAGACTTCAGCCGGAGGGCCAGCTCAGGAAGCTGAGGATGAGAAGAAGCCAGAGCAGGTCAGCTTGAGGGGAGAGAGGAGAAACACCTCCAGCAGCCACACTGCTGGGATCCAAGAACCCTGGAAAAGCTGGGTGGGCCTGGTGGCCCAGGCTACATGTTTGCCACTGGCGGAAAACGGCCCCATGCCAGCTGCTGTGGGGCGTGGGGTCCCCCTTGGCCTGGACTTTTACTGTGAGTTGGTGGTGGCTGTGGGTTTGTGGGCAGCTCACTGCTCCCAGAGGGCACAGAGAAGTGACCCAGTTCTTACTATAGTCATGAATGTGGTTGCTGGTGACCACTCCTTTCTCTCACCATCTCAGCCCCTTACTCTGAGTTCTAATCCTAAAGAGCTTGGTTATCTGTAGCTTGTCAGCTGACTTCAAGTCCTGATACCGTCTCATAACTTTGGGCCAACCCTTTCCCCCTATGGGCCTCAGTTTCCCAATCAGTCACCTTGGAGGAGGTGGCACACCCTGGATTCTCGCTGTGCTGTGTTGATAAGGATTTCAAGGCTGTGTTGGCATCTAGGCTCAATAGGAAGGAGGACCCTGATTGATTAGTAATGTCTGCTGTGGGCCCCATGGTGGACAGCAGTGGCACAGTATCTAAGATGTCCTTTGGTTCAAGAGGACTGTTATTTTGTAGAAGAAGCAGATTGATGAGGTTCCGGAAGGCAAAGCTAGGACCAGGGCTGGACATTACAGGGAAAGTTTCAGCTTTCGAGCCACATGTCAGAGGCAGAGACTGTTGCGGGGGTGGTGGAGGGTGCTCTCCATTACTAGAGGGATTTAAGCTGAGCTTGACAGGGGATTCAGGCCAGGGGCTTAGGGGTCCTTGCACCCCCTTTGATGCAGGAAATTCCCATGATGCAGCAGAGGTGGCTTCCTCCTCCGTCCCGTGCTGAGGCTTACCACGTAGTCCAACAAGACCATGATTTCTTCTGGAGGGATCAGGACAGCCATTGCAGCGTTCACCACATCCTGCCTCATGGTGAGGGTGAACGGGGCGCTGTCCAGGGCGGGCGTTGTCAGGGAAGCTGCAGACTCACTGAACTGCTTCTTCACATTTTCCTGTGAGTCCAACAACTTGGCCTAAGGAGACACAGAGCAGAGAGTGGCTTGGAACTTTAACTCTGAGGAACAACCCAGAAGGACACAACACCACTCAGTCTGTTTCCCCTTTTGCACTTGCTTCCAGGAAGCTTAGCCTGGAATTCAGTGCCTTGCTGTAGGTGATGAGTGATCTCAGGTGCCTAGCAACATCTACTCCACCTGTATCCTTCAGATAATTTGATTTTTTCAAACTTTATATGTCTTATTTGGCATTCAGATTTCAACTTTTCAGATACCTCACCAGCCCTTTGGATGATGGGAAAATTAAAAACTGCAACAAAATTGATGGAAGTGATTGATGCTGCAGTTTTCCAAGGGATCCATGAAAACTGGTCTGGGATTCCAGCTGCCCGGGTTGGGCTGGTCCCTTAGGGAGTCAAGCCCCAGTGTGTATGCAGCTCCATTTACCGGGTTCCCCTGCCTGCCAGTCTTCAGTCTCATTTCATTCTCTCCTTGGTGACTATGACTAATCTACATTTTACAAATGAGGAAACTGAGGCTTAGAGAGGTGAAGAAACTTGCCCAAAGTCACACAGCCAGAGGCTGGTGGGGTTGGGAGAGAAACTTAGATCTGTGTGATTCTCAGTGATGTATTTTGATCCTGGGCACCTATTTCAAGGTAACCAGATGGTTGGGGATCGGCAGAGGATTGCCTGGGAGAAAGGCCAACAGCCCCAGTGCAAACACTCTGGCCTGTGACTGGGGAAATCAGGGTCGGAGGACAGATCACAGACTAATGTTCTGGGTTTGGCTCTTCAATTCTACCTACTGTTTTTTCTGCATCAAATGGCTTACATGGGACATGTTCAGCCTGTTGAGATTTTTCTAAATCAGCCTGTGTCCTAACTGTGACCAGCATTTTCTCCCCTGAAAGTGACCCATGGCATCTGATCCTCGGTGGACAGAGAAGGGCAATGATGTCCCCGTTTTACTCTCAAGGTTCTATGGTACTCACCCCCAGGTTGAGTTGGAGGACATTACCCTTGATGGCAGGAGACAGAAGGTCAAAGTGCAGGGAGTCATAGCCGACGGGAGCAGGCACTGTTCAGGGACAAGGAGAAAGTTGTGTGAGGGTGAAGGGCGGTATTGGATGGGGTTGTTTGGGGGCTGCTTTTGAATGGAGCTGCATTATTGCATGGGGCGGGATAAGCAGAAGGGAGCAGGAGTAATGGTGATGTTGATAATGACAATGATGAAAATGATAATGACTGACATTTATTGAACATATATTGAGCGCTGAACTGTGTGAAAACTTTACATGTGTTAGCTCATTTAACCCTCACAATAACCTTAGGAGGTAGGGCCTATTATTACCCCCATTTTACAGATGGGAAACTGAGACTCAGAAAAGCAAACTGACTTGCTCATACTATGAAATTTGAACCCAGTGATTCTATGCCAGTGTCCTGGTTTGGAACAAAACTGACCTATTGCTTATAACTCTCTACCTCTCCACCAGACTGATCTGTACCCAGGCAGATCTGGGTCTGGCCACTGGATCCCACATGTTTGCCTTGGGATTCCCCACTTGGGGGCGAGGAGGCGGTGGAGTCTCAGTTGCCCTCACTGTTGGGCCAAGAATGGGGAGGGCAGGGGAGGAGGAGGTGCAGGGGAGGGTGAGGAGTAGGTCCTCGGACCTTCTACACTCACTAGCATGCTCCCTGATCCGACTCCTGCCCTGCCCCTGGGGAGTACAGGAGCCAGATAGACTTCCGTTCTAGCCACAGTAGACTTAGGTAGTCTCTTCCAGCCTCAACCTCAGTTTACTCACAGGACTTATATCTAGTAAAGCTGGCTTGAATCTGAATTACACCACACTTGAAATTTGAAGAATTGGGTTTAAGCCTTCCCGTATCACTAACTTCCTCTGTGAACTTGGATAAATTATTTAACTTCTCTAAGCCTCAGTGAAGAGGGGCAACGATCTTATCTGAGAAGAGAGGGAACAATCACTGCTTCATGGTGTTTTCTGGGGAGTCAGCTAGACTGTGTATAAAACACCCAGCCCAGTATTTGTTCTATGGGTGTTCAATGCTGCTGATTCCATTCTCTCCTTCCCATTCCCCTCTCGTGGCCTCTTTGAATGAGCCGCTTCAGACCCCAACACAGTAGGCAGCAGAAGTTTCTTCTTCCTGTCAATCCCCACTCCGAGGAGTCTGAGCACAGCAGAAATTTGAGGTGGGTGTTGAAGCCTGTGATCTTCCATTTCTGCTACTCTCAGGGAGGGAGCAGTGACCTCTTTCCTGAGCATACACTGGTTTCTTCCCTTGTTCCCTCTTCTCTAAGCCCAGAGTGGTTGCTGTATCATCCATTCATCCATCCATTCATCCATCCATCCATCCATCCATCCATCCATCCATCCATCCAGCACGTGTTTGAAAATACTTCTCTGTGCTGCCAGAGCACCAGCTTTGCGCCTGGAACTTTCCTGTATATTTTTAATCCTCACTAATAATCCTGTGAGGTAAGGATGTATAAGCCCATTTTACAGATGAGGAAGCTTAGGGGAAGAAGGTGGAGTTGGCTTCCCATAGTCATGGAACAAGTCAATGGTAGAGCTGGAATTTGCACTTAGGTTTATCGGGACACCTACTGGGTCACATGGGAACTTGCCTTTAGTAGGTACTGATGAAGTCAGAGTTGTGAATTCCTGTCTGCTCATCCCAGGCAGGGATCAGCTGATGCTCTTTCCACCAGCAGGCCTGACTGGGGAGGCACCCCGTGGGCAGAGCCAGGGCCTGGAGGCTGGCTCATTAGTAAAGGAAAAAGGTGGGAGGACAGAGCGGTGCACTTACCACTCACCAGGCGCAAGAGGTCCTCATGCATGTCCTCAAGGGCCTCCTTGATCACGGGACACAGCTGTGACAGCACAGATACAGGAGCTCCATAAGCAAGGGGGTCCCACAGTGACCCATGTCTAGGCCACATGGCCTGAGTCAGCCAGATTTTTGCCCATGGGGTTTAGGACTCTGGTACATCCACTCCTCCAGCTAACTAACTCAATTGCTCAGAGCCCACCCCTGCTTCCCCACCCCCTGGTGAACCTGGAATCTTTTGCAATGGTTTGCTTCTTGCCTTATGCGCAAGGTGCACCTGGCCCACCAGGTGTCCTCCCCATCAGACTCCTCATTTTGTTCCCGAGAGCCCATGTTTTCATTACTGAGTTTCTCCTTCATGTCAGACTCTAGGACAGAGGCCAGCAAGACAGACCAAACCAGACTTGTGAACAATCTCTTTGTGTCTTTGTGGGTTCCTGGCTCCTCCCAAATTGCCAGCAGTTCTCACCAGACAGCAATTTTGTACCCCAGGAGACGTTTGGAAATTTCTGGAGGCATTTTTAGTTGTCACAACTCAGGAGGGGATGTAACTGACATCTCATGGATGGAGGCCAGGGATGCTGCTAAACATCCCACGGTGCACAGGACAGCCCCCACAGGAAAAGCCAAATTTCACAGAATTTTCCCTTTGAGAGTCCTTTACGAAGGCATGGTTTAATAAAGTATTAAATATGATACAGCTGTTACAATAATTAAGGATATTGTACAATGGCATAGAAAATACATATCACTTAAATAATATAAAGTAGTGTTGACACCAAGCGCAGCCACATAAACACTTGAGTGTGTGTGGGTGGAGACTGGAAGTCAACGTGCAAAAGAAAACGGTTGCCAAGTTAAGGTAGCAGGATTACCGGTATTTTTCCCCTAAAGTTGTTTGACATCATCTTTTCGTTTTAAAAATGTTTTATTGTAAAAAAAATTAGTTATACGACCAGGTAGTTTGAACCCCAGGAGGCTCACTGTTGTGAACGTATCTTGGAATTTATAGTGGAAGTCAATGGTCAAAGTGGGTGAATCAACTTAGAGAGCTTTAACTTACCTGTGGCGTGTAAGGGACATGTGACATGAGACTGACTCATGTTTACCGACTCAGAAAAATAAATCCAACAGGACCTGGTGGGTGACAGACCCCTAAGGACCACAGGTTGGTTTGAGACATTAGTGTACTAGAACCAGCTTGTACTGGTTTGTGAGGGCAATTTGTTAAATTTTCAAGAATTTCTGAGACAGTACCAAATTCAGACATTATTAAAAGTTCAAGTATATAGCCCTGGCTGGTGTAGCTCAGTGGATTGAGCGCAGGGTGGTAATCAAAGGGTCACTGGTTCGATTCCCAGTCAGGGCACATGCCTGGGTTGCTGGCAAGGTCCCCAGTGAGGGCCATGTGAGAAGCAACCACACACTGCTGTTTCTCTCCCTCTCTGCCTCCCTCCCTACCCCTCTCTCTAAAATAAATAAAATCTTTAAGTTGGCTCCATAGCTCAGGGGTTAGAGCACTGGTCTTGTAAAATAAATAAAATCTTTAAAAAAAAGAGTTAAAGTATATAAACTTACAACTAAGTAAATTATATTAAAAGCAAAGTTAATAAAAACTCAAAACTCATTACTTCCTAGTTATTTTGTTATATCTTACCATTATTGTCTCTTGCTCTTGGGGTCATTTATGTCTATTGTACTCATGTGGTGGAAATACCATACAGTGGTGTGCTACTGCACATTTCTTCCCAACTCTGCTCAGTGACATCACTTTAGTAGCTTGAAATTGGCCTTGGAGGGAGTGTTTACACCAGAGAAATCAGCAAGTGCTACAACTCTGGGCTCCCTCCCCTCAGCCACTCCAGAGCCAATTGTTAACAATTTATCAGCACATCACTGTTCAAGGTCTCCTGGCTGACTTTTGGCAGTTCCACTACCTTGACCTCAATGATCCACTGCTGAAAGAATGATCCAGACCCAGAGTTTCCCACTCCTGTGTCAAGGAGACAACAGGTCCTGCAGCACCAGCTTGCAGTTCCACTCCAACCCTACAGGGGGAGCAATCTTCACAGCCCAATGAGGTCCTGATTCCACTCACCTGGCTTTTCACCAGTTTGGGCAGGGCTGGCACCAGCAGTTTCATGACATTGTTGGCTAAGGGGTTGACCAGGAAGGAGAGCCTTCCCGAGAGGAGAAAAGGAGAGAGATTAGGAAAGGTCAGAGATGAGGGCTCCTCCCTTGTTTTACAAAAGGGGAGACTGAGTCTAGGGGACAAAGGAACTTGCCCAAAGTCACACGGCAGGCTGTTAGAGACATGGTTGGGAGTAGACCCTGAGCCAGGTGTAGATGGTGGCAGGGAGTTCTCAGGGAGCAGGGCTGGGGATTGTCATAGAAATTTGTGCTGGACACTGGTATGAATGCAGCTGGCATTTCCGCCCCAAACCCCTGCTAAGGGGAAGAGGAGGGAAGCACCAGGTTTTTGAGCCCTGTGTGCCACGTGCTCTGCTGAGAGTTTACTTACAGCGGTGGCCTGAGCTAATCCTCTCACTGCCGCTTGGAAGGTGAGGCACGGGGAGGCAACTTGCCCAGCATCACCCAGATAGTAAATGAGGAGATGCCTTTGCCTGACTCCAGAGCATGTTTTACCCCTGGCTCCACCCTAGCCTGCCTGGGGTGGTTTGAGGGGCCCTAGAAAGGTGGCTCCTCTCCACTTTTAAAAGTTTGCTCCACTGCCTGGCACGATGCCAGAAATCCCACCATTATGGCCTCCACAATTGATGTCTTACATCACAGATTCCCGGAGAGGAGCCCCAGATCAAGAGTCAGGAGGGTTGGACCCTTTCTGTCTGAGTGTCAGTGTTCTCCGTGTGTAAAATGGGGCAAGACCGCCACCTGGCTTTCCTCCCAGGCACGGCGGGAGCCCAGTGGGAGGTGGCCACACTCACTTCTGCAGCAGGCTGATGCGCAGACTCCCGTGGCTGTTGGAGCAACTGCTGAGGACAAGGTGGGCAGTCTGGTCTTTGCTGTTGGTCTCCACTCGGATGATGGCTTGGGCCTCTGTCTCCATGTGCATCTCCACAATGGTCTTGACCAGTGGCCTGGGAGTGAAGGTGCCCAACGCTGTGAACATCAAGCTCCTGGCTGGAGCAAACCCACTGACTCTGTCTTCTGGCTCTCTGACCTCCCTTCTCAGGCTCCTTTGCTGGGTTCTCCTCATTTCCCCATTTTACTTTTTATCTTAGCATGTCCTATACTTTCTCTTTTTTAAATTTCTCTCCTGGTTTAAATCCTCTGTATATGCCAACAGCTCCTAAACTTATACACAACTCCTTACTCAGGTGTCTTACAGGCATCTCAAGTTTAGCGTGTACAACATTGAACTGTGGAACTTTCCCAAACCTGCTCCTCTCGCGGTCTTCCGTGTCCGGGTTGCTGGCTACTCCTGCCAGTTGCACAGGCAGAAACCTTGGAGTCAGCCTTGACGCCCCAGTCTCTCTCCCTCTCTTCCCCCACAGTCATTGATCAGGAAATCCTGTTTTCTCTACTTGCTTCCAAAGCACATCCAGAACCTTGCCACCTTCCTGCCCCCCAAACTATGGTCCCAGCTGTTAGATCTAGGCAGGCCTAGGAGGAATAAAAATCACCAGGCGAGAAAATGGCACCATGGGAAGCTGCCTGCAGACCCTACCCAGGAAGATTAGGGTCTGGGGTCGACTTATCTGGCATAACAGGATGCAGCTTTCACCCAGCAACCAGCTCTAGTCAATCAGACTCTAATACCCCAACCGTAGGTTTTTTCGTTTAAAAACCCTGATCTAAGAACAATCTCCCTTGGTTGGCTCCCCAACCTCCCTCAGTTGGCCGCACTTTCCTCTTAACTTTCCCTCTTATTCTCCGCTAATAAACCCTGCTGACCTTATCTTGCTGCGTCTGTCTGGTTTCTTGAGCGACTCTAACCTAACACCACCTACCATTGTCTCCATCTGAATTATTTTAGTAGTTTCTGAGTGGCCTCCATATACGGCAACCAGAGGGATTCTTTAAAAAATGTTAAACATGTCATGTTTCTCCTCTGCTCGGGACCCTCATGGCTCCCATCTCACTCGGGAAAAGCCAAGTCCTCACCTTGGTCCACAAGGCCCTGTATGATCTGGCCTCGGCTGCCTGCTGGCCTCACCTCCCATGCTTCTCCCTTCTCTCTCCCCTCAGTCTTTGTCATTCTTTGAACAAGGCAAGTGTACTCTTGCCTCAGAGTACTCTTTGCACGTGCTCTTTCCTCTGCTTAGAACTGCTTTCCAGACCCCTGCAGAGAGGCAAAGGGGGCATGCGTGGATGCACCTGTCAGGCCTGCTGTGCCTGACCGAAGGGATACTCACGTGTTGAATCCGGCCACCATGTCCAGTGGGATCGTGACCATTAGTTCCTGGTTGTTAGCCGAGGGTTGCACCTGCACCTGGAGGATGTTGGCCGAGGTGACTTTCAGCCTGGATGGGATACAGGAGAGATGAGAGTCATCTGAGTGCTGGCCACAAACTTGTTCCCCTCCATCGTTCCCCTCTCCCCTGTTGCCCAGCCAGCAGCTGGACCCAAGCCCTGTCTGCTCACTCTTTCCCAGTGTGGTCTTGCCACACCCCTCCCCCCAACCCCTGCCCCTGCTCACAACACTCCCATGGCTCCAGCCTTACTTAAGAGATGAATCCCAGATCCTTGGCTCGACTTCTAAGACCCTCTGTGACCTGGCCCCTCTGGCCTCCCCATGCTCACCTTGGGGTTTGAACAACAGCCATTCTGACCGACTGTCACCCCTCTATGCCTTTGCCCAGACTGGTCCCTCTGCCTGGAATACTATTTTCTTCTCGTCTCCTGGAGCATGGAGTCAAAGGCTCACCTGTCACTCAGGGGTGTCACCTTATCCCTTCACCCTCTCACCCCAGGTGACTTCCCTCTGGAGTTGCCCTATTAGGGCTTCTGTGTGACTCTTTTATGGTTATTAACTGTTCTGGGAGCTTCTGAGGAAGGGACTTCATTTGTCTCACTCTTTGTGGTCAGGCACAGAGTCGACCCCAACTGATGCTTGTTGACTGATCAATTCAGTGTGCAAAGTACATCCTAGGCAGAAGTGTGGGCAGAGAGCCCCCAGCCTGCTCCTGCTCAACTTACCAGATAATGAGGTTCAGAACAGAGTTTACCAGGCTGCCTAGTACGGGGATGCCCCCGGCTGGCTTCTCCCGCATAGCGCTGAGCAGAGGCAGCTGCTGCAGGATGTTGACAGCATCACGCTCCTTCAGCTCCTGGGTCAGCCCTGGAGATGGATTCCAGGGATTAGGGTCCAGCAGGAGAGGCAAGAAGGATGGCTTGGTGGGGGCTCCAGGCTGGGAGGGAGCCTCACTAGGACTACTTGGACTTGGACACAAGACAACAGTGTGGATGGTTCCATCCTGACCATCTCCACTGTGTAGCCATGGCCTTGAGGATGATGGCCCAGATGGGTCATCTTCACATGAAGACCGAGGCTGGGGCATAGGTGGACCACTCACACCCCCGAACATCGCCAGCCTCTGCATCCCCCCCACCAGTCAGCGGCAAACACTTCTGGACCCAAGAGACAGGGGATTCATAAGGCCCTGTTTGGGGCTGTTTTGCTGCAAAAAACACACTTGCTAGCAATTCTCTGGCATCCATATCCTATGGGCCTGTTATCCAAAGAGTATCAGGTGCCAAGCAGAGAAAGGAGGAGGCCAGGTTGGGGGTTTGTGAGCCAGGAGCCCTGGGTTCTGGTCCCTGCTGAACTCTCCCTGGCAGCCAGAGCCCATTTGGCTTGTGTGCAGAGGAGGTCAGCAGTGCTGCAGAGCTGATGCTCAGGCAGCAGCCCTGGTCCAGTGACTGATGGGAATCGATGTATAAACACCCCAGCTCCCTCAACCCTCGGGCAGGATGACTCAGGTATGTGTGTCCCACTGTGTCCCAGAGTCCCTGTGCACTGCTGCCTTGGGGCAACAAAACCACCCTTTTGGCTGCTCTGTGATAATGGAGGTGGGCCCTGGAAATAGTCCTCCTTTGCCAACTGGTGCAACATGAAGCTCTGTCAGCAGAGGCTCTGGAGGGCCATGGAGGAGGAAGAGGCTCCCCTCGCCAGACTCCTGTGGTCTCATTGTCCAGGGCTGCAAATTCAGCAACAGTTCCCAGGGAAGCTCATGAGTACTGGTGGGCACCCCAGCTCCTGTCCAGGAAGTTTCTTGGAGGAGGCTTCCCAGGAACCCTTTTTCTTGGGGGCAGCTTCCCAGAGAATTCCTTCAGCTCCCTGCAGGCAGATCTCTGCCCGCTGGCTCAGCCTGCCAACTGTGGACCAGCTCTGTCCTGGGACAGCTCGGCAGATTTCCCCGCCACCCGCTGGACTTCAACCACACTCCTCCCATGAGGTCTGGGGAGGATTCTCCCCTCCAGGTTTATTCTGTACTTGGATTAGCCCCTCCCCTCTCCCCAGTCCTCTTTGGAGTTCTTTTTATTTTCTTTCTTAGCCAATTTCCCATTGTTCCAATCTCCTGCTCATAATTCTTTATACAAACTTAAAGTTTGGGCTTCCCTTGTGGTTTCTGCCTCCTGACTGGCCCTAACTGACTAACACAGTTGCCCAGTAGGACTGAGCTCCAGCTCTCAGTGGTAGCTGCACTACCTTTGCCTGACTTGTTTCCCACTCTCCTGTGATATATATATTTTTCTTGAGATCACCTCTAAAACCAACCACTTGCAAACAACTGCTGAACTCAGATTCCGCTGCGGGGACACCCACACCGTGGTTGCTCATCTCCGAGCTCCTCTGGCTGACATTCCAGGTGCTTGCAATTCACAGTATGGACCCGGGGCACCTCTGCCTGCTCCAGCAGCACCCAGAACTCTCTGACCCTGGCCCTACTTTGGGATCCCTCCTCTGGCTACAGCACCTGTATGGCCCTGAAGGACCTGGCCCCAACCCTGCCTATCCAGCCCCGGCCCAGGTTCCCTGCATGCAGAGGGCTGGTCTCTAAGTGCTTTAGATGGACTTCCAGATCCGACTGATTATCATCCTCTCAGGGGACACCACTTTGGCAAACCACCCTAGATGCACAGGACAGGCCCCTACAATAAAGAGTTGTTGACCCACAAAGTCCGAAGTGCCGGGCTGAGAAACTTGACCATGGAGTTCATGAAGTCCTTGTTACTTCCTGTCCTATTGCATAGCCCCAACCACCTGGTGAGGCAGGCCCCCTTGTTTGTTTCCGGAGGAGGAAACCGAGGCTCAGGGAGTTTCCCAGGGCCACAGAGCTGGAGGGCAGGAAAGCTGTGCCTGGGACCCAGGCCGCCAGATTTCCAGCCAAGTGTCTTCGCTCTGGGGGCTGGTTGCACACTGGCTCTAGCTCTGAGGAGGTGCTCCGCCAGTGGGGTTTTAGGCAAGGGCAGTAGGAGCAGCGGTTTTATCACACTCAGTGCCATGCCCCGCTTCTGCAGGTGGTGGAACCTCAGAGTAGTGGGTTTTGGGAATCAAGGAATTTAAGAAAGCTTTCTTGGAATCACGGACTCTTGGGATCATAGATACTCTCAACCTTTATGAGTCACCCACTTGAATCTCACTTACAGCTGGGGTCCCAGCTGTGCCTTCCACACCCCCAGTGAGGGGAGCCCCCTCCCGCCTTTGAGAGCTGCTCCACCCGCCCCGTTGCCTTATGGTGCCGAGGGCTGGGTGGCCACGACTTACTTTCACTGATGACTTCTGGGCCAAGGGTGAGAACCGCAGGAGGGCTGAGGGCGGCTCCGACCAAGGTGGCTGCCAGCAAACCACAGAGGAGGGCGAAGGTCCTGGAGCTGGCCATCTTCCTGAGGGTCAGGGAGCAGCAGGTGGCAGCCGTCAGAACCTGGGGTGAGCACAGACGGCCCTGTTAGCCAGGCAGACAGGCCAAGGGCAGGTCCACCATGCCTGGTGACTTGGGGCGTGGAGTCCAGGAGAGGCTGTTTAGTAAAGTGATGAAAAGAGTGGGCTCTGGAGCCTGACTGGTGGGGTCCATGTCCTGCCTTTGCTGCTAGCTGTGCAGCCTAGACAATCTACCACTCTGTGCCTCAGTTTTCTCATCTGGAAATTGGGTATAATGAAATAGTGCCCTACTTTATAGCCCTTGGCACTTAAAACACTCAATGGCCCAACTTCAGCCAACTCCACCTCCTGTTTATTCCCTTCCTGCTCTACAAAGTCCCCAGTCATTCCAAGCTGCTTGAAGGTCCCAGAACATACCCAGTTCTCTTTTGTGTTTGTGCCTTTGCCCTTGTCCTTCCTCCTTGTAATGCTTTTCCCTTTCCTTATCTACCTGCTGAACTGCTATTCATCCTTTAAAACTTTGCCCACATGTCCCTGTCCTCTGTTAGCTTTCTCCTGCCGCCAGAGAACCTGGCCCACACTTGGAGAAGTATCACTCTGGGGCTGGTGTGTGTCTAGGACAGGAAGTTTGGAGACAGGAAGGACATGAGAATTCAGGTGGGACGCAAAGTGGCAGGAAAGCTGTTTACTTAATATGCAGTTCTGAAGGGCCTGAGGAAGGACCAGATGGCTGCTTGGAGCCAGGAAGAGAAAGGCAGAGAGAGAGAAGGGGAGGCCTGTGGGGGTCTCCTGGGAGAAGAGCTGAGGGTATCCTGGCCCCCTGGCTGTTCTGTCCCCTTCATAGGTGGAGCATCAGCACCTGTAACCTGCTCCTGAGCTCCCAGCTTGTACTGTGGCTCAGCCTTCAAGCCCCCATGGAAGCTTCTGCCTCCTGTAACCTATCCTGCTTGGAGGGAGGGAAGATGGTGACCCAGAGACCTGAGCCCTGTCTTGGCTCAGCATGTGAGTTTCTTGTTGCCAAAGACAAACACAGCATTTGGGAGACACGTGTCTTCTGTGACCTGGAATAGTGCGAGCTCTTGGAGACACTTGCAATAATGATTCAGTATCTGCCTCCCTGACCAGGCCACGAGCTCTGGGAGGGAGCATTGATTCTACCTGCTCCCCATTGTGTCCCCAGCACCCAGCATAGTGCCTGGCACACAGTGGATTTTAAATAAACAAATGGTTGCTGAATGAATCAATGACCTCTGGGAGCCCTGGAAGAATGGGGAATCTGAGCCTGCTGAACTGAAAAGTTCTAGGCCATGGGGACCCCTGTCAAGTCACAGGACCCCGCTGTCCCTGTGTGCCCGGAGGCCTAAGGGTGAAGGAGAGATATCATGGGCCTCAGAGTCAGACAGACCTGAGTTGGAAGACTGCCTCTACCACTTGCAGGGTGACCTTGGGCAAGGGATTTACCTCTCTGAGCCTTAGCTTTCTTATCTATAGAATAAGGGATAATAATAATACTTACATCATGGGGTTGCTGGGAGGATTAAATAAGACAATCCGTGTGTGGCCCAGCATGCTACAAGAGCTCAATGTGTTAGCTGCTATGATTATAACAGGTATTATTAACAATACTGGGGTCAGAAAGAATGGCCTTGCAGTCAAAGCCAGAAAACAGAGTTGACTCCCGATACTCTGCACATTTGCCTAGGAAGTCCCCGCCCCCACTCTCTAATCTTTTCCTTTCAAGCATCTTATCCCTGTTTTCTCTCCATTATCTTCACACATCTCTCTGTCCTCTAATCAGAGACACCCAGGGAACCAAGAGCATGGTAGCACCTGTTCCTGTGGATAAGTGCCCCCTCCCCAAATCCTAGCACCCCCCCCCCCACCACATTGCATCTTGCCTCCTGGTCTTTGCTTATGCTGTTCCTTTCGTATGGGATGCCTTTCTTTTCTCCTTTGTTCAACCAACTTCTACTCAGTTTCTTAACTGACATGTCACTTCTTCCAGGAAGCCTTCTCTGACTGCTCCCCACCACCATGTCCCTGGGCTTTCCCTGAGCACAGCATATACTGCACTGGCCCATATTAAGAGTTTCCTGAGGGCCCGGCTGGTGTAGCTCAGTGGACTGAGCACGGGCTGAGAACCAGAGGGTCCTGGTTCAATTCCCAGTCAGGGCACATGCCTGGGTTGCGGGCCAGGTCCCCACCAAGGGCCATGTGAGAGGCAACCATACATTGCTCTTTCTCCCCTCCCTTCTCCTCTCTCTGAAAATAAATAAATAAAATCTTAAAAAAAAAAAAGAGTTTCCTGAGGACCAGGACTGTCTGATACTTCTTGTCCCCGGAATCATCCCAGCATGGGGCCGGCCACAGAGCAATTGGTGTGTGCAGAATGCGTTTATGTCATTGGGATGAAGCCTGGGAAAGACTCAGCCATTCTTACCCCTTAGCACGGCTCTATGGTCTTCTCAGTAAGGGAGCTGGGCACCTTTCCACCCACTCTGAGGGTCCTGAGGGAACTTACCCTTAGGGCCAAGTCTCCCTCCTGCTTCTGATCTGACCCCAACAAGTGTCTCCAACTCAGAACCCTGCTGGTGCCCTAGGCTTTCAGTCCCTTCCCTACACTTTTACCTGGATGTGCCGGAGTCCTCAGCTTCACCTGGGCAGTGGGTCTGGAAGTCTGGGCTTATATCCTGCATACCCTGGGCTGGGCAGTTACCCTTTGCATTTGGGCCAAAGCCTCAGGTTGGGCCAAGGTCTCCAAGGAAAATATTTGTGGCTTCTGTTGAACCACATCCCTTGCCTGGAGGCAGCCTCAGGACTCCAGCTTCCTGAGGTTTGGAGAAAGGAGGTCTTGAGCTGTCATGAAGGTTGGGCAGGGTGCTGGGGCACATGGCAGGCAACTGGACCGGGCACATTGTGGCTGTGTTTGTAAATGTGCCGAAGTCCTCAAACTCCTAAAGGCGAGGCCTCTTGGGAGGAACCCTGCATATCCCTTGGGCACATGTCCAGAAAGGCAAACGCCCCCTCCTGGTCTTCCCAGCCGGCCATGCCCACTGCCCATGGACAATACCTCTCTGTAGGAGGCCTGAGCCCAGTGCCAAGGCCTGGACCCACATCAGCTCCTGCTTCCTGCCTGTCAGCTCTGCACATTCGCTGGGGTCAGCAAGCATGACTGTGTCTCTATAGGCCTGGCACGCCTTGGAACCCACAGGTTGCATGGCCCTGCCCGCAGTGTCACTCAGCTCCCTGCAGACTGTGGAGGGCCTCTTCATCCCGGCTGCACCCCTTTCCAGCTCCCAGGCCTTTAGCTGTGCTGTGTCCCCTTCCCAGAATGCCTCATCCCCCTCCCCCTGACCCTGATGACCCCATCTTGCCCTGTGAGGGCAGCAGAGCAGGGGAAGTCTCTGGAGTTTCACTGATGTGGTTCAATTTCTGCTCTTGGGCTGGTCAGCTGTGCGGCTCTGGGATGACTATTTCTTCTCTCCGAGCCTCTGTTTCCTCTGTTGTAAAATGGAATGGTTTTGAGGGTCACATAAGACAATGTGGGATGCTTGGAACATCAGAGAATTTAGTAAATGGTAAATGGTTTTGTTACTGTTGAAATAATATTATCGATCTTCAAAGCCCAATTCAAAAGGCAGGATCTGCATAAAGTGGCCTGATCTCTTCTCCACCTAAACCTGCTATGCTCTTGCCTCCTGGGAGCCCCTACAGTACTAAGTACTTACTGTCTTGGGGGCTTGGATCCCCCTTTGCCTTGAGAGATGTCTGTCTTATCCACCCAGCCATCCATCCATCCATCCATCCATTATTCATTTATTCGCTTACTCATCCCAGTCTCCTCTTCAGTCTTCCTCTTTCCACCCTAATTCTCCCCTACAAAATCCAATTTCCACCCAACAACCTGAGTTAATTTTTAAAAGATGTTACTCAGACCTGGTCACTTCCCTGCTTATTAAAGCCCTCCAAAGGTCTCTGCAGCTCTTGCATGAAAAGCCAAGCTCTGAGAGGCCCTGCACGGTTGCCTGCTGGCCACCTCTCAATCCTCACCCCCCACCCCCTTCCCCCTCTCTCCTCTCATTCCTACCTCAGGGTCTTTGCACGTGCTGAGCCTTTTCCCAGGAGCATTCTTCTCCCAGCCCTTCCCCTGGCTGGCTCCTTCTCATTCACTGCATTTCAGCTTCAGCGTCCCTTCCTCAGAAAGGCCCTTCCTGGCCACTCTGTCTGAAGCAGAGCTCTTGCGCTCACTGCCCACTGATGGATATCCTTGCCATCTCTTACTGAAATCTGAAAACTCAGTGCCATCTGAGGCATCACAATTCCACGGGTGCTGTATACCAAGGACAGGGACCAGACCACAGTGGAAGCAGGTGGCCAAGAACCGGCTGCATAGCTCTTGCGTCCCTCATGTGGGGGCTCTTCTCCCAGACTGAGCTGTTAAAAAGGTCAAGAGGGCAAAAGACACAGCTGTTGTCCCTCCTCCCCCTCTCCCAATGAGGAGAGCGGGGTTGTTTGCCCCTAATGCAAACTTAGAGGGAGGGGGCTTTCCAGGGATGATTTAGGGGCTTGAGGGTCCCTGGAGTTGGGACATGAATTACACTGGATTCTCTTTCTTGCCTGAGACAAACAGGCTGATTAGCCGAAGTTATGGTGGGGAGCGTGGCTTCTGTGAGCAGAGAACTGTGGCTCTTTGCTCCCTCTGGATGGGGCAAAGCTTACATATGCGTTTTTTCAAGGGCATGGTGTGGACCCTGCAGGATGGAGATCTAGTCCGGGGCTGGTTTAAGTCCTTCCCACTCTCATCCCTGGGAAGGTGAGGAAGGGTGCCAGAGAACCAGGGGCTGGGGCTGGCATGCAGAGCAATCAGTTGGAGAAGCTCTGTCCTTATCTGAGGTTATAGCCTGAGAGGCCTGGTAGGGAGGTTTGAAAATACCCCTAATGAAGATGCCCACTAGACTGAGCTCCAAATATTTTTGGCACTCCAGAGAGTAGGGAGCCATCCATCAGTCAGGGGGAAACCTCTCCTGCCTTTTCCTGTCCTTCCTGCCAGAGATAGAGGAAAAAAGGAAAAAGGTGTGTGTGTGTGTGTGTGTGTGTGAGAGAGAGAGAGAGAGAGAGAGAGAGATGAGAGACTCCTCTCTTTTGTCTCTCTACCAAGCTGGTCCGTAGAGGCCTCAGTTAGGGGTGGAGGGAGGGAGTGTGATGTTCAGCTGAAGTTGGACATGGACACAGTAAGGTGGCAGAGTGGAAAAGACCATCTCCAGTCTACAGATGACAATAGTGAGGCCTAGACCAGAGGAAATAGAGGTGATATTGCCCCCATTTTCCAGATTAGGAAGAAGGGAAGTGCCCTGCCCAAGGTCCCACAGCCATAAAATGTTGAGCCAGGATTTGGAGCCTGCTCTGGTTGACTCTGGCACCCGTGCTCTGCCTCTTTTCCCCCGGCCCCCCATCACCTCCAGCTGGGGTGAGGGTCATCTTCTTCTGGGAAGTCTGTGGTTCTGTAGAAAACCAGAAATAGTTTCTAAGGACATACAAGGGTTGGACAGGTAGAAATCAGGAGACTTGTGGACTGTTGCTGACTCAGAAAGCAAGAAGGAAGCCACCTTGAGGAATCCACTTGAGTGGCCTCATGTCCACAATTTACAAAGGCTCTCTGTTGGCACCAAAGAGCCCACTAGAATGGCAGAAACACTTCACCTCTTGTTGGCTGGCACTGGCTGTTGGAGAAGCCCTCAGGGTCTGGACTCAGCAGAGGGGAGAGTGTGATGATTGATTAGCAGTGTCTGCCATGAGCAGTATAGATGCCTACATTCTTGCTGCAACCACATGCCTCCTTGTTGAAATTTTGTATTCCCATGCAAAACAGCAAAGAGATAACAGAGTGGAGAGAAAATCTCTAGACAACAGGAAGTTGGCTAATGCCTTTGGACAAGTCTTCTTATCTCTGGGCCTTAGTCTCCCCAACTGTTAGATAAGGATGTTGGGTTCCTTGATGTTGTGGGTTAGATAACCTTGGCTTATAGTAGAGGGAGCTGGGTAAATATGCAGTGAGGAATGGCCTGTTTTGGGGACAAATTTGTTCTTAGGAAAGCTCATACCCATTGGCCCAGGGTCTATGTAGGGTCTGTGTGAGGGAATTGCCCAAGATGAACTGTTAGGCTGCTCATTGCAGCATTATGTAATAGCCCTAAAGTGGGACCAGCTTAAATGTCCAGCAACAAGGGATTTATTAAATAAATTGTGGGCCACCAGGCAGCTGTCCCAAAACAACATAGAGAAATGTATTGAAAGCTCTTAGCAAGTGAAAAAAAGAAATTATTTCTCCTATTTTTTATTCAATTTTTTTTTACTCTAGGAAAATACTGGAAGGAAATGCACTGAAAAGGTAACAATGCTTATTTCTTTGTGATGTTATTACAGGTGACTCTTACCATCTTCTTTGTATTTTTGAAATTAAAAAAATTTTTACACTGAATGCATTTTTTGATCAGCAAACAATCTGATGAAATAGCTTGAAAACGAGTAAATAAACATTGGGCGGAGGACAAAGGATGGGAGGAAGCCCCATTCCTTTCCCAGGGCTGATCCATAGACCCAGGGTTCCAGGGGAACACTGCGGTGACAGGGCTGACAGCTGCAACAAAAGCCCAGTCACACCAGTCCCGGAACCACGGGGCACGAAAGACAGAAATCAGAACTGGAAACTCAGGGACATAATCTCTCTTTTGTGGGATAGGAATAGATAAGCTTTAATGCAAACAAAACCCAACTAAGTCAGACTCCTGGTGGGGTCATGATCAGGGTCAATGCAGGCAAAGGGCTAAGCGCTGTGATTCCCATCCACTCGAGCAGCCTGTAGCTGGGTAGAGGTCAGCTAGACATTGGAAAGTGCCCTAGGAAAGGGAAACCCAGACTGGGAGACGCGTGCTCCCCATTCTCTTTGGTAACTCAGAACGGTGGGACGGACAGATGCATCGGCCAGAAGGTCAGCTGGTCAGTCAGCTAATTGTATCACACACTGCGTGTGGGCCCAGTTCTGGGTACCATGGACACAGCACTGAGCAAACAACCCCCTACCCCGTGTCCCCCACAAGGGCTCACATTCTCTTCAGGAGACAGAGTGAGCCAGAAATGGTCAAAGAAATATAAAAACACAGAGCTCAACTGTCTCCATTGTGGGGACAGAGAACAAAAATAAACATGTATGGAAGGCTGGAGCTCTGCCATTAGAATATTATGAGAGTTGAAGTGATTTTAGCTTTAACTGGATGCTTTCCTGCAACACCCGACACACACACACACACACCTCCTGTGTAAATCTCCTTGTTCGACTCTTACATTTCACATGTTTGACTTTGGGAACACACTTTGGGGGTTAATTATGTATAAAGGGAAGGGTTGCCTGAAGTATAGAATAGGAACAACCCTACCATTTCACTACCTGCCAAGCTGAGCCTCCAGCCTGCAAGTTCACTGCTATTAGCTCCATTGTACAGATAAGGAAATGGAGGTGCACAAAGGCCAGGTGACCTGCTTAAAGTCACAAAACCACTGGGACAAGAGGCCAGGATTTGAACTCTGGTCCATCTGACTTCAAAACTTGTGCTCTTAATCTTTCAGACGTCATCTCCCAAACACCTGTTGTCTGTGTACTGCCTTCCTCTGCAGGCCACATCTGCCTTCACATTCGGCACTCTCAGCCAACCCTGGATTACTGCTTACTCAACATGTGTTTTTGGTAAATACAATTATGTTTAACACTTAAATACACTTGATCTATTTTTTTAAAAAAGATTTTATTTATTTATTAACAGAGGGAAAGGGAGGGAGAAAGAGAGGGAGAGAAACATTAATGTGTGGTTGCCTCTCACACTCCCCCTACTAAGGACCTGGCCTGCAACCCAGGCATGTGCCCTGACTGGGAATCGAACCGGTGACCCTTTGATTGGGTTGGCACGCAGTCCACTGAGCCACACTAGCCACGCCTGATTTTCTATTTGTAACAGAAAATTGTATAATCCTAGGTCAGCACTATTTCATCCTCATTTTGTGGGTAAGGTTTGGATAAGCCCCCTTCAGGGAGGTAAAATACTTTTTTTCTTTCAAGGTTTATTTTATTCTTTTTTAAAAATTATATTTTATTGATTATGCTATTACAGTTGTCCTGATTTCCCCCCACCAGCCTTCCTCCACCCGGCACCCCCACTCCCTCAGGCAATCCTCCCACCCTTGTTCATGTCCATGGGTCATACATATAAGTTCTTTGGCTACTCCCTTTCCTATACTGTACTTTACGTCCCCATGGCTGTTCTGTAACTACCTGTTTCTACTTCTTAATCCCCTCACCTCTCACCCATTCTCCTACAGCCCTCCTCCCATCTCTTTATCTTTAACCTTTGGCATTTTAATTGTGCTGTATCTTGGGGTGGGCCTCTTTGCATCCATCTTGTTTGGGACTCTCTGTACTTCCTGAACTTGCATGTCTATTTCCTTCACCTAATTAGGGAAGATTTCTTTCATTATTTTTTTCAAATAGATTTCCAATTTCTTGCTCTTTTCTCCATCGGGCATGCCTATGATATGAATGTTGGACCTCTTGAAGTTGTCCCAGAGGCTGGTTATACTATCCTCATGTTTTTGGATTCTTTTTTCTTCTTGTTCTGAATGGTTGTTTTTTGCTTCTTTATGTTCCAAATCACTGATTTGATTCTCGGCTTCATCCACTCTATTGTTGTTTTCCTGTAAATTTTTTTTTTATCTCAATTAGTGTATCCTTTGTTTCTGACTGGATCTTTTTTATGCTACTAAGGTCCTCACAAATTTCCTTGCACATCCTTATAAGCAGTGCTTTGAACTCTACATCTGATAGATTGCTTATCTCCATTTTGTTTAGCTCTTTTTCTGAATTTTTTATCTGTTCTTTCATTTGGGCCATGTTTCTTTGTCTCCTCATTTTGTCAGCCTCCCTGTGTTTGTTTCTATGTATCAGGCAGAGCTGCTTTGACTCTGTGTTTGGTAGTGTGGCCTAAGGTAATAGGTGTCCTGTAAGGTCCAATGGCACAGGGTCCATTGGCACAGTGCAGGGTCCCTATCACTCAAGCTGGGTATTCAAGGTGCACCCTTTGTGTGCACTGAGTACACCCTCCTCCTGTAGTTGAGCCTTGGTTGCTGTTGGTAGATTAATGGGAGGGATTTATACAGGCCAGCCAGCTATAAGGACTGGCTGTGATCCCTGACCACCAACCTCTCCCGTCTGTGGAGGATCAGCTGTCCAAGGGCAGGATTGTGATGCTCAGACATGGTCTGTAGCTGTCCATTGGCTGGGCTGGACCCTAGGGTTTCCCAGGTGGTGCAGGCAAAGATTAGCTCCCACCTGTTTTTGCTCAAGGTCCCCCTCCCTGAGTTATAAAGCAATCTGAGATGGCTGCTCCTTGTGCTGGGCTTGGATATTTCCAGGTGAAGCCAAACTGTGAATCTAGGCTGCTAGTTCTGGGCCTGAGGCTCACAGAAGCCAGCTGTTTCTTGTTTGAGAGGATTTAGGAAGTTGTGAAGCCTGAGCCAGGCCAGTCATTAATATGTAAAAGCAGCTTGGGTTGGCTCATAAATTGGGTGAGGTGGATCTCTGGGGATCTCCAAGGTGGGTTAAACAGTGTTAGCCAAGGGGTTGATGGAATCTTAGCTATGGCACCAGTGTGCCCGCTCTGTGGGGGGAGGGCCCAGAAAAAGGACAATGGCCTCTGCTTGCTGTGATGCCAGAAACCTCAGCCGCCCCCTGCACGCTGCTGGTGCCCCTCAAGCTGCCTCCTCAGCGCGGCAGTCCAGAGGGAGTGAGTCTGAGCAGGTGAGTCCATGTATGAGTTTGGGGCTCCAGATGTTTCTTCCATGGATTCAATCCCCGTTGGTTTTTGCAGCCAGAAGTTGTGGGGACTTACCTTCCTGGGAGGACGGGGTGTGGGGCTGGGACTCCTCACCCCCAAAATATCCCTCCCAAATTTTATCTACCACACATGGGTGTGGCACCAGCCCGTTCTGCATCTGCGCCCCTCCTAGAAATCTGGGTGGATGTGGTTTCTTTAATTCCGTGGTTGTCAGACTTCCATTCAACTCGATTTCTGTCAGTTCTGAGAGATGGTTGTTCTATATTTTAGTTGCAATTTTTATTTTATTCTTATTTGAGAAAGAGAAGGGGAGGGAGAGAGAGAGCCTGCAAACTGGGCATGTGCCCTGACTGGGAATTGAACCAGCGACCTTTCAGTTACGGGACACTACTCCAATGAAGCCATGCTGGCCAGGGCCTAAATACTTTTTCTAGAGTCACAGTGAAAACCAACAGAAACGTGCTGTTGAACTCTGGCCCTGCAGCCTGCTCGAGGCCGCTGGAGAGAATGGCCCGTGTTTGGAGAGTAGCTGAAGGCACACAGGCATCCTGCTGAGCCTCTTACAACAGAAGGATTGAGGGAGAGTAGGAAGGCCAATCGTTTTGTCCCACCGAGGAAAACCCTGCACCAAACTACCTATCATGCATCAAGAAATGCTTCAGAGACCTTTCTGAGTGTGCGAGCCAGATTACAAATCTCTTACCTTGTGGGCAGCTGTGTCCTCTGGCAGTGGAGGCTCTGAAACGTGAATGAAGTGTGTTCTCGAAACTCTTCGCACCTTTTCCAGACTTGCAGCCTGCCTGGACTGCAAATGTCTTGCTCTTCACTTATATGGACTTCCCAGAGACTGGGAGGGGAGGACGGGGACCCAGCGGGCACCTCCCTTCAAGTCACCCAAGTAGGATTAAGTTCCTGTGCTAACATTTACTTGCTTAGTCACCCAGTACTCTTGAAGAGGAGAAAGAGGTAATTAGAGGGCAAACAAGGAGACCTATCTGAAGGTGGGAACATCATGGGAACTCAGTTCAGTGTATTCCTTCACGTTGGATAGGGACATTCAGGACACCTCTCTGCCCCGTTGGCCCCGCCGCCCCATTCCATTCTGCTTCTCTGCCCTTTCAGTCTGCTGCTCTCGAGAGAGGAGGTCGTTCTAGGGTCCCTTTCCACAGAGGACCTGATTTCTGGCCTGTTTCTACTCATTCGCCAACTCTGTCTCTCACCTCCTGAGTGTCCCCACAAATGGAGTCTCTGACCCCTCTCATCTTCACCCCCGCTCCATGGCCTCACCTCAGGGCACACCAGTTATTGACTGGGGCAGCTGCCACAGCCTCCCCTCTGGCCTCCTTGAGTCTGGCCTGGCCCCGTCAAATTTCCTCTTCACATTGTAGCCACAGTCATCTTCCCTTCCCCCAATCCTTTCTTATGAAAGTTTTCAGACACAGAGCTGTCTACCCACCACCCAAATTCTGTCCATCCAACTTACTGGTGTGATGCATTTCAGCCCAAGTTGCAGATGTCCGTACCCTCCCCACTAAGTTCTTCAGCTCAAGTATCATTACCTAGAGTTCAACATTTGCCTGTAGTTGGGCTTTCAACTCAGAGGAGGCCAAGGCGCACCTTTCTCTGGTCTGAGTTCATCTAACAACAGCTGCCTCCTCCATGACACCCAAGTTTAATCCAATGAAATCAAATCTTTTTTTTCCTTTTAATTATTTTATTGTTGTTCAGTTACAGTTGTCCGCATTTACCCTCCCCCCACCCCACCAGAGGCAAACCCACCTCCCTCCCTTGCTTCCCCCCTCCCCCTTGGTTTTGTCCATGTGTCCTTTATAGCAGTTCCTGAATACCCTTGTCCCCCTTCTCCCCTTCCCCCTCCCCTCTGGTTACTGCCAGAATGTTCTAAACTTCAATGTCTCTGGTTCTATTTTGTTTC